>BQNB010073438.1:0-17990 GCA_026074375.1 Tanacetum coccineum
ACATCTGGCAGTGCTCAGTTCCTTGGTGATAAGTTAGTAAGCTGGTCATCAAAGAAGCAAACTAGCACGTCCATCTCGTCTACAGAGGCTGAATACATCGCGATGTCTAGACGTTGTGCCCAAATCTTATGGATGAGGTCTTAATTATTGAATTATGGCTTTGCATACAATCACATCCCTCTGTATTGTGACAACAAGAGTGCTATAGCTCTCTGTTGCAACAACGTCCAGCACTCCAGGTCTAAACACATCGACATCCGACATCATTTCATCAGAGAACAAGTGGAAAAGGGAGTGGTTGAGTTGTATTTCGTGAGGACAGAGAATTAACTGGCGGATATATTCACTAAGGCACAGCCCAGAAAACGATTCGAATTCATTCTCTCGTGGCTTGGTGGTATGTGTTTAATTACACATACCTTTGACCACTAAAATCAGACTTAAATAACAAAAAACATACCAAAAATACATTGTATTTGTATGTTTTGCATTTGTATTGTGCTGGTAATGGATATCCAATAAAAGGACAAAAATCAAAGCCAAATCGACAAAACCAAGCACGAGAACGGAAAGAGCGTAAACGAAAAGTAAATTCAAAGCCAAAAGTCAACAAAAAAGTCAAAGTCAAATAAAGTCAAAGTCAACCCCAGGAAGTGGATTTGGAAAGAGCATCGAAAATCGAGCCTGAAAAGTAAATTGCCAAAAGTGGGCCCACCCGTACCCACCTAGTAGACCCGGGACAGCCCACTTATACCTTATTCACCCTTAAACCTTAACAAAAGCCCAAGTCCTTTTAAAACTACTCCGGCCCAAACACCAAGCCCAACACCCTTATAACTCCACTATCGTTAAATCCCTACCCTTTATAACACCCCCGTTAGTCCTTTAAGGACTAACAGTGCAAACCAAACCCAAACTCAAGGACCAAAGATGCACCAAACAAGGATTTTCCATGCAATACAATGTATAACTTTTAGGGACCTTTCCTGACATTATCTAAACTTCAAAATAACCCGGGAACACTGTTCATCTTCTTCAGTACCCTGTCCTCACTGCCAAATAACAGACAACACTATTCCCCTTTCTTCTCCACTTTGTCTACACACCCCACACCTTATCCCACCAATTGCCACCTTGGCAATCCCTCCAATCCCCATTCGTTCATGGAAAATGACAAGGATTTAAGGGCTTTGATCATACAACTTGGAAAAAAAAAAAACAGGGTCATTGATTGAGGGGGAGGCGTATTTTTCAAATTTATGAACATCTAACGGGCATGTTTTATGCATCATATAAATAATGTGAAAGGTTTTGTATCTAACGGGGTTATTTTTTGAGGGGGAGTTAACCTTGTGTTAACTCAAAAGACCAAATGTGTCAATTATATGCAAGTTTAGGATATTGTGTGCTAAGTGTTATTTGTCTCCTAGACCCGTAAAGTGTTAAAGACCGTTTGTGGCATTTATGAATCTCAAATAATCCCTTTGTAACACTTAAACCTTAAAATGAAAAGAAAGTAGAAATTGAGGGGCCAAAACTGTCATTTTCATAAAGTTGAACCTAGGTATAAAAACCCCCTGCGTTTTGACTTGGTCAAAGTTATCAAAAATCAGTCAAACATCTCTCTTTCTCTCTCAACTCAAAATGCACCCCTCCTTTGCGATTTGCCTAATTTGTGCCTATTCATGTGATTTCTTGTTTAAGTAATGCATGATTTGTGTTTATTATCATCCATATATGCCTTATCTATATCATCTCTGCCTAAGTTTCATTAAATCGCATTTTGTTAGGATATTTGTGCGAAATCATCAACCAGACCTTGGTTAGTGTTTCTATTTGAGTTTTGTTTGCTGGTTTTAGTTAGATATAGTACATAATTCCTTGTTGAGCTCTAATTGTCTCCCCAATAGCTTGCTTAGGGTCCGTGGAACTTCCGAACAATTGATGTCTTTTAATGCCAAAATAGTGGCCGTAGGATGTTTGAAATGACCACTTGTCGTTGATATTATTGTCAGTAGGCATTATAGAACGTATATAATGATCCCTCGTTGCCTAGGATGTTCTACTTTAAAAATTAGCATCTGAGTATTTACATGTTCTTGGTTGCGTTTTGGTATGTAATTCTACTCGGTGCGTTTTGATATGAATGTCTTGTTGTGTTTGTCCGTTGATATGCTATTGCGTTTTGAATTTAATTTTATACAGGAACAAAGCGTAGTCATTGCGTTTTGTATAGAAGACACTTTAAAATACTTAAATAGTAAAAACCCTATTTCAAAAATTTCTTAAATGGTTGCGTTTTGCTTATTTTAAGTATAATAGTGCTTGCGTTTTGATTGTTGCGTTTTGCCTAGTGCGTTTCCGTTGATTGCGTTTTGCTTGTACTGCATTTTGTCTAGGTTTCTAATAAAATAATCATTGCGTTTTGTTGCATTGCGTTTTGAATCCTAAGTATTCCTTTGATTGCGTTTTGCCTATTGTAACGTATCCCTTGCGTTTTGTCTCTCATTGCTTGTAAATTGTTATCGGGTCTTGTGGTTTAGTCATTGTGTTAAGTCTTCTCTTACAAGAGTCAACTTCCGTTGCCTCAAGAGTTGTCTTCAATTATTGACCTTCACCATAACATGATCTAGGTGTCCTTTTCCTAGATATAATCCATAATTGATTAACTCCTGAGCACCTGCTCACATCTAACATCTCCTATCTGTTTTGTACATCGTCTGTGAATGTGACTGTGCAGATTTTAATTGGCTGTTGTTAATGCTTCAAATTGAACAAGCACCTGCTTGTGGCACTCCCACCGCACTGATGAACAAATCTTGCCTCGCATTAGATGGGTGCCAATAGGGAAAAGCAACTGTTATCTGGATGCTGAAAAGTCACAAAGCAACCCAATCTACAAGATTGCGGTGGACATTCTGAAGCATACCAACTTCTTCAGAGCGTTTACCGCCTCTTCGACAATACCAGCTATCTATATTCAACAGTTCTGGGATACTATTTGCTATGACAGAACCGACGGGGGTTACAAGTGTCAACTGGATGAGCAATGGTTCAACCTTACTAAAGACACACTCAGAGATGCTCTTCAGATCACGCCAGTCAACAACAACAAGGCTTTTTCTTCCCCTCCAACTCAGGATACTCTTCAACTTTGTCAAGCGGTTGGTTATCCAAGAAGTCTAATCACTTACGAATGACGTTATAAGAATGATTTAACCATGGAGGTGCACTCACGACAATCATTAATCTGTGCCTTACGGAAAGACTTCTGGGTTTGAAAGGCCAAGAGCTCCAGTGTTGCAGATTCTTTGGGGCGTCATCAATCGAGCTCATATCGATTATGCGGAAAGGATGTGGGAAGAATTCACTCAATCCATCCATACCTTCACGGAAGACAAAAAGAATCTGGCACAACATACTCAGGGAAAGAAAAAAGCCACTCTCATTGTGTTACAGGTGAGGTTCACTAAAACGGTTATCTTTCACCTGCAACGAGCACAAATTTCCATCACAAGACCAGAGTCTCCCCTCATTGCTACTGAAGAAAAATTAATGTGAATATCTCAAATTTAGTGCCAAGGGAACCAAAAGGGAAGTCTTTGGGATGCCTATTCCGAATGAGCTCATCACTGATGACATTCGAGGAGCAGATTACTACGATGCTTATCTGGAGAAAGTAGCTAAGCATCAAAGATATCTTGCTGGTGAAGAAGTTAGTGATCCTGACTCTCCTACACAAACTGCAAAAATCAACAAACCCAAGGTAACAAGAGCTAAAACCCGTAGACCTAAAGCAGCAACCAAGAATACATCAACCAGCACCAAAACCAAGCTAAGGAGAGAAACGAAAGAAGGGCTAAGGAAACCACTGATGAAACACCGCAACCAAACCGAGACTAAAGCTGGAGGTGTAAAGAAGCGAACTCTCAAAAGCTCTCAGCAGTTGGTTGATGAATTTGTTGATGAGGGTATTCCATTGACTGAACGTGGGTTTAGTGACTTAGAAGCTGATACGCAAAGGGCTATTAAAGAAAGTCTGAAGGATGCTCACGGTGCACATCGGGGTCCTCTTCCACCTGTGGTGTTTAGGGAAACTGATACTGGAAAGTTTCAACCACTCCCAGAGGTAGAGGGAAAAGGAAAGGAGAAAGTCAGTACTGAGCAAGCTGCTCGGGTTCTACTCAATCTTCAAACTCCAAAGAAAAAGAGCCCAACAGAACAATACATCTTTCAAAGACGTACTTCCGCACCAACTGAACCCTCAGGTCATGACGAATCATCGTCCCTGTATGCTGAACTGGGCTTGACTGAAAGTGACACGGAATCAGATGAGGAAGTGCCTCCCGTAGTAAAAAATAGTGCTCCAAACGAAGGCCAGGCTGGACCAAACCCTGGTATACAAGATAAAGGCTAGGCTGGACCAAACCCTGGTAATGATACAGTGTCTCAGACTCTATCAACTCCTGGTGTTCATGCATGACCAAACCTTGAACACACAGATGCTGAAGCCATTGACGTTACAAGTCAACCACAACCGGGACAAATGGATGAAGAGTTCACCGCCACTGCATACCCTAACGTTCAGGAGAATCTTAAGCTGACGGTTGACGATCCAGTGATTCCCGAGGAGCCTGCCAGCTCTACAGGGACGTTGTCTTCTCTACAACACTTAGCCAAAGACTTCAGCTTTGGCGATCAATTCTTCAATGATAAACCCCCAAAAGCCAATAATGAGAAGACAACAGCAGATACAGAAGCTGAATCAATGGTGTCCATCACAATCCATCAAGACACCTCTGCTATCCCTCCTATGACTTCACCGGTGATTGATCTTTCTTTTCTTTTTCCTGTGTTGTACCCGATTCTTCCCACTGTGCATCGGCTTTACAGACACACCACAACCGCAACTGCAACAACAACAACAACAATTATGACAACCATTCCTCTACCACCTCAGCCACAACAAGTTTCCTCAGATTCCATCTTACTCAACCGTCTAGGAGAACTGTACAAACATATTGCTGATTGGTTGGATGCGAACAAGCCCTGGTGGAAGATTAGACAAACTTGGGTCCAGACTGTACAGGTTGGAGAATCAAGATATTCCTAATCAAGTGCGCAAAGCTGTAGATGAAATAGTCACGGATGCTGTTGACTGGCCTGCATCGCACCACTCTGGAACGCTTCAGAGATTCTGACTAGAAGCTGTTAGAAGAAATTTTTCACACCGATATGGGATCCTAAATCCTACCAATCTGAGATACATGACGTTGTACGAGGCTCTAGTGTAGTCTATGGCCGAGATAACAGAGACCATCTCTGTCTGGACTTGGCTGAAGCAAGGAAAAGAAGAAAAAGAGACATGGCTCACCTACATATCACCATCTGCTCTCCACCTCATACTTCACCTCCTCCACCACCACAGGGTATTCGGGTACTTACAGGAGCTCTGGCTCTTGTGGGTCGTCTTTATCACACTCCTCTCCACCTCATCCAACAATCAGGTGGTCAGTCTTCAAGCTTCGTTGCCCCCACGCTCTTCACAAGACCGGTTGCTTCAGCCAGTATATACGGCTTGGCGGATGACCGACACCAGACTTAAGCCGTCGGTCTCACCAATTCCTGAGTACTTTTATGGGTGAAGATCGTCTGCAAGACGATCATGCTTACTCTTCTAGTGGTGATGAGTTGGTCCGTGTTCATATTACCACTGTATACTTGAGGCTGAGTTGTGGAATGCCCTATCACTGAAGACAGTATGACTTACACCTGTACCTGCCTGGTCCATCGCTTCTTCTGAGCTGAACGTCCTATTCGATTATTTTGGCTCTACTCGGAATTGTCTATCTATACACCTCCACAGAGAACTCACTACTTTCTCGATTGGTGATTGGCTCGCTTTCTTCACCCTATTATAATACCAATTAATGTAAATACACAACAAGGTTCAGATCCGCGAGGCCAAAGAAAGGAAGCAATATAGGGAGTCTCGGTGTTATGTCCATCGGGAGGCTTGAATGAAAACCGAAGAAAAATTGATAACGATGTTTGAAATGACAAGGAATGATTTGGTACTAACACTAATAAGCAAATGCACGAAAAGAGAAGCAAGGAAAGTAAGCTAGAGCAGGCCTAAAAGCTAGGAATGGTAAAAACACTTAAAACTTTTATACTAAGACACAAATAAGCTCAAACAAACTTAATACAAATTAAATAAGCTAAAATAACTCTAAATAAGCTATTTCAAAAAGCAAATAAGCTTAATTAAGCAAGAAAAACTCAGCAGTACTAACACAGTACTAACAGTTTTAACTAACAGTACTAACTTAGAGTTAGTACTGCTACCTTTAAGTTAGTACTGCTAGCTTAAGGTTAGTACTGCTAGTTCAATGAAGCAAGAAATAAGTAAATAAGCTAAAACAGATATTTAACTAACCCTAATAAGCACTCAGTAATAAGAATGAGCAACTAGAATAAACTAATGCAAATAAGACTAAAAATCTACAAACTGAGACACTATTGAAATAATTGAAAAGGTAAATAAAGCTTACTTTAAGACAGTAAAGGAAAATGTTTAATCTACTCTAAAAAAAGCTAAGAAATCTTAAATATGTAGAAAAAATAGCTGATATAAGCTAAAATGAAACACCAGTACTACACAGTTTTAACTAAACAGTACTTACTTGAGTTCAGTACTGCTAGCTTTAAGTTGTACTCTAGTTTTAAAATCTCAAAAAAAATGAACTAGCAATACTAACTATGGGTTAGTACTGTTAGTTTAAAATATCCCTTAAAGTTTTCACAAATCATTTTTCTTTTTATATTAAGCTGATTTGGTCCTAAATTATTAAAAACAGATTGTTAAATAACAAAATAGAATACTTATAAACAGATTTTAGTCAAGAATAAGCACTAATAACAGATTCTTATCAGTAAATAAGAAACAAGAAAAAGAGAACTTACAACTGCTCAAATCAGGGCTTACCAGAATCTACAAGCTCTAGCTTGCATAAAAACAGGTAGTGGTGTCCATTAGCCATCCAAGAACTGGCTTGATTCATCCATAAAATTAGCTGTGGTGTATTGTGAGTGATTTCTCTTTAACTACTTAAACTTTTTATAATTTACTAATATTAAAGTAGCTTGTAACAAGCTGTGTGAGTGTTTTTGATTACAAACAACTCAAATAAGAAACTTAATCACTTTGAATTGTAAATTGGCGTTTAAATCCTCCAATTTGATTAAACTTGAAAGTGTTACAAAGCTGAAAGTAAAAGCTGTAAATAACTTTAAGAACTGAAATAAGCTAAGTGATATTGAAAATTAAGCTAAGTTTTTCTAAATTAATAGTTCGCTTAAGGCTTACAAAAGGGCTCTATTATAGCCAAAGTCTTATTCTTTGGGATTGCAGCCTGTGTTTATTTTGTGTGAGCAAAAACAAGCGTGCTTCTTGTGTGATGGTGATTTTTAAAACAAAATCCAGCCTCTTAATTTCATTTGTGCTCTTTGGAGTCAATTCTCTGCCATCGGAATTATACGTTGGAATGGAGAGGTCTTTTACCAACATGGCACTTATACAGTGGGGGGGGGTGAGGGTGATGAAAATGATTTTATATAGGGGTGTTGAGTGGTTTTTGCAGGGGTAGGAGTATGGGACGGACATCCTAGCTGTACCTAGGTTTTTGTTGGGAGGGGAAAGATGGCTTTTGGGGTAAGTTGGCTGTTTTGTCCCTCAAGTTTAGATAACTTAATTGCAACTTTTCCCGGTTTGCAATTCGGACCCTTGTCTTTTTTTTTGTAATACATAAACTTGAGGTTTGCGTTTGAGCCCCCTCAAGTTGTATTTTCTTCTGAGACTGTCTTTTTGACTTTGACTGATTTTGGCTTCGATTGACTTTGTCTTTTCTTTCATCCCGTGCTTTCGTTTAGGTTTTTGGCTTTCTTTTTGCAATATCTGTTTCTGCACAATATAAGCAAGCCTGTGACACTATCCAAATATAATGTATTTTTGGTACTTTTTTAGTCTTTTAAGTCCTTTTTTAATGGGAAAATGTATGTGTAATTAAACACATACCAAAATCCCCCATATAAGGTATTGCCGTGTCCTCACGCAAATGTTATGAAGTAAACACTCAGGAAAAGACCAGAATCTTTATCCTCGACTAATTACTCGAAAAGTAGCTAAGTGTTCGTCAAGGGGAACTAAAGAATCAATAGCTTCGACAAGTCCTGTTTTCACCATTTTTTTATATGATACACTAACTATCCCTAATATTTTTGGATTTTTCTTTCTTTTTCTTTTCTTATCTAACCTGTTTGACTTCTTTATTTATCACATTGGGATATAGGAATGAGAAGCGCCTATAGAATAATATACGGATGGTCTGTCGGATAAAATTCATGTTCTCCGATTTTTCTCTAGACCCAAACCAAGCAATTATACACAGCATCATTTGTTAATATATGTTATAAATGTTAAGCATCATATTATGACTGTGAGCTTTTAACTCCCAACATGGATATATGATTTAAATGTGTGTACTCTTTCACTCAACCACTAGATCAATTTATTTCAATAGTCATAAATTAAAGATGAAATCATGACTAAGAAAGTCAACAATTATTTGGACCTTGTACTGATCTTAAAGAAACGAATTCAGTGTTGACACTTTTTGCAACATCTTCATCATCTAATAATCATAGACGTTATTTAAGCTGGATTGCGTTGCTTAGTTTGAACATCCTACTAGGCCTCGTCCCTAGTGGATTTCACAATACCAACGACGGTATTCTTAGTTTGAAAACCCACCCCGTTGCTAGCGTAGTGGGAATATCATCAACACCTTCTTTCCTATAGGGCTAAGGATAGGTGTCTTAGTTGAAACCCTCACCTAGACCTCGCTTCCTGAGTGAGATATCACAACACACAAATTCTAGAAGTAAAGATGTCTTAGTTTGAACACCACCTCGTGGTTAGTCGGAGAGGGATATCAGACAACAATCTTTTACTTGCTCCATATACTCTAATGTATGTTCATTGGCATAATTTTATATCATGATTTTTTCATTCATATTTTCATTCACTGTTCTTGCAATTTAACTTTCAATTACTAAGACAGAAAAACCTCGCTTTAAGAATCAAGTTACAAATTTGAAGCTTTTCTAAAATATCGATTGACTTAGTTGAATTGAAATGAGCACGTATGATTAGGTGGATTAGAAGCTAATGGGAGAAAAAGCCACAAGTTACTCATATAAGTTTTAGAAGAATCTTGCTCAGCACATAAACTTATATTTAACTCTATCACTTCTTGTTCTTCACCTTATTAAAATTTGAAGCAATAGAATTCGTGAAAGCTTAGCCTACAAATGAGGAACTAGCTAGGGCTCAACACGCCCGATCGAGTCAAAAATTATTCTCATTCTACCCATTAGGAAAGTCGAAACTGTGACAAAACACTTATTTTATTTTTAAAATTTTAAATTTTTTCATTTTTTTGGTATTTTTGCAAAAATTTGGTGGTAAATAACGGGGAAAATGTAATGATAACGACGGCTGCAAGGCAGATTCAATGAAGATCCCCCATACTAGAACTAAACATCGTCCTCGATGTTTTGAAAGGGGCACCTACAGTTAAATTAAGGCCGTTTATGAAGGTGCAAAAAGATAAAACGTAGTCGATTAGATTTGGATACTGGTTCAAAATGGAAGCTGAGGATGTGAATCTTGTGGATGAAAGGACAAAACTGAGAGACCAGATTTTCACATCGGGAATCCCTGGACAATTAACAAACATCAAACACGAAACTCGGGTAATTAGAAGAGCGAGCCTCCACACACAAGGAAACACTTATTCATTTTTACACCATAAATACTACGATAAGCTGGGTGCCTCCACGAAGCGTTGTTAAGGTCGCTATTGTCTTGACCCGTCACTTGAATTATTGGCTCATGGGGAATGTTCTGGAGATCTGGAATACCAATTGTGGCATTTACTTTGAAATTTGGCCCGGAGTTTTGGGTAACTCGACAGTGCCATTATGGAAAACTTGGGTTACAGTGAATGGTCTCATTCCAGCGGGGTCTTAAGCTTGCCGAGAAAATCTTCAATTAGAGTTAAGAGGCAGACTCAATCACGATGTTGAAAAACCGGTTTTTGATCTTGGAGTCATGGATTCTCTTTGTTTTCTCCTTGTAAATTAAAGAATTCTCGTAGGCATGATCACGAAGTTCATTAAGTTCATTGAGTTGAACTTTCCTGTGATCACCCGCGGTTCTGATATCAAAGTTTGTATGCTTAAGGGCCCAGTAAGCTTTGTGCTCGAGCTCAATCAGGAATGACTGAATGCCTTACACGTTCTTAACTTGTATGGAGTAAACCGGTGGGGGTTTTGCAAGTGGTGCGGAAAGCCCATAGTGCGTCATCTAATTTATCCGACCAAGCACGATTTTTTTTTGCTACGGTCCTTTCAGAATTGTTTCAACCCGTTTGGATACCTCAACTTGTCCTCTGTTTGTGGATGATTCGCGGTGGAGAGACGGATACGTGTGACTACGTAATTTAAGCATGACCTTTGCAAATTGGTCAATTGTAAAAATGGGTTCCGCCGTTGCTTATGATTGACTCGAGGGAACCGAATCTGGCGAAGGGAGATTTAAGAAATTTGCAAAAACAGGGGCGTCATTGGAGGGGCAGCGCTTTCGCTTAACCCATTTGACAAGTATCAACGGCCACGAGTATTAATTTGTTCTCTTGAAGACGGAACGGCCATAAAAATCAATGCCCCCCATGTTCAAAAATTTCGCAACTTGGATAGAGTTTGAGGCATCTCATCACGTTGCGATAATTGTGCCTGAGTTGACAAATGTCCACATAGGGTGACAAAGTCGTGGGCATCCGTGTAGATCGTGGGGCAATAGAAAAACTGAATTGAAGATTTTTTTAGCTGTGTAATGGCCACCGTAGTGTCCCCGATGGGTCCACTGTGGCAAGCTTTGAGGATGTCAAAAGCTTCTTGCCCTGAAACGCAATGCCTAATTACCTGGTCAGCACATATCTTGAATAGAAAGGGGTCGTCCCAAAAGTAGTGTTTGACGTCTTTGAAAAACTTTCTTTTCTGCTGAGACGACATTCCTTTTATCATAAAATTCCCCGCATGGTAATTTGCAAAATCGGCAAACCATGGGGCATTATCATCACCATGAAAGGTAACCATCCCAAGTGTCTCGAGAGGAAATGTTTATGTAATTTCCTTTTTCTCGAGCTCCATTGATGGGATTTTCAAGTTAGAAATGTGGTCTGCGGCGAGATTTTCTGCTCCTTTTTTATCACGGATAACGACATCAAATTCTTGGAGCAGCAAAATCCATCGGAGCAATCTTGGCTTAGCATCTTGCTTAGCAAGCAGGTACTTGAGAGCCGAATGGTCCGTATACACTATGCTCTTGGACAAGACAAGATATGGCCGGAATTTCTCGAAAGCATACACTACGGCAAGTAATTCTTTTTCCATTGTAGTTGTAATGTGCCTGAGGCCTCGGTATAGTTTTGCTTGCATAGTGTATCGGCTGGATGTGCTTGGTCTTCACGTTGCCCTAGGACTGCCCAACAGCAATATCACTTGCATCACAATGATTTCAAAGGGCAAGTCTCAATGGGAGTACTAGAATTAGTGCTGGGGTTAACTTCATCTTAAGGGTATTCAAATGCTTCGATGATTCCTTTCGGAAAGATAAATGGAGTTTCTATTTTTCAAGTAGGTGGTAATAGGCCGGGCGGATTTGGAAAAATCCTGAATAAATCGACGGTAGATCGGCGTGACGAGAATACTGCGAATATCCCTCACGGTAGTGGGATGAGGCAATTTTGCAAATGACATCAACTTTTGATATTTATTAACTCAATCCCAGATTTGAATTCTTATGGCAAGGACTTATACCTTCCTTGACCATAAGTGGCATTTTTCCCCAATTAGCACAAGATTGGTGTCTTCCACCTTTGGAGCATTTTGTCTAAATGGGAAAGGCAAGGAGGAGAGGAATCACCGAAAACTGAAGAAATCATCATGAAGACTTCCTGGTTTTCTCAATCATATCATGAAAGATTGCAACCATACATCTTTGGAACGTACCCGGTGCGTTGCATAACCCAAAAGGCATGCGACGATAGGCAAATGTCCCGTAAGGGTAGGTGAAGGTAGTCTTCTCTTGATCAAGTGGGTCAATTGGGATTTGGAATGTAGTCCGGAGAAATCCATCATATAGCAATAGTACTCATTTCCGGCTAATCTTTCAAGCATCTGGTCCATGAATGGTAAAGGGAAATGGTCTTTACGAGTTGCATCATTGAGTTTTCGGTAATCGATGCAAACTCGCCATCCCGTAACCAACCTAGTGGGTATTAATTTATTTTCTTCATTTTTCACCACGGTTATGCCTCCCTTCTTAGGGACACAATGAACCGGGCTTACCAGGGACTGTCAGAGATAGGATAAATTAACCCGGCATCAAGAAGTTTGATCACTTCTTGCTTAATAACCTCATGGATTTTGTGTTAACCCTTCTATGATGTTGAAATACGGGTTGGCATTTTCCTCCATCAAATCTTTATGGGTGCAAATTTTGGATTCTATCCCCTTAATATACAGAAATCTTCAAGCTATGGCATGTTTGTGTTGATTTAAGACTTGATCAGGGCGGTTTTATCCTTTCTTTCAGTTTTTTAGCGTTTATGACGGGTAATTGTCATCACTCCAACAAAATGCATTTACTCAGATGGATTGTAAGTCTTTGAGTTCAAGGTCGGGAGGATCTTCACATGAAGATTTGACCTTTTCAGGCACATTAATTTCACAAACTGGTGACGGATGGAGATTTGGGTCCTAATGTGAATCACATTTAACAATTCTCAAGTAAACTATATCTCCTAGAATCATAGATTCGTCTACACCTGGTGGTAACGATTCATCATGTTCAAGAAAATTCATCGATTCTTCATTAGACAAATCACTCCTCCAAAGGGAGTGAAAAGATGGAGAGGAGAATCGTTCATTAGGTCCGAAGTAGAAGTGGGATTGCCACTTTCAGAAATTTCAAGTACTTCTTGAACATATTCTTCACAAGCAATGTCAATAACATCAACTCGGTTAACCGATTCAATGTTATTGTAGGAGAAAGTCTTAGTATCACCAACTTTAAAGGTCACGGATTGGTCATCGTGCCTAAGGGTCATTTGTTCACCGTTAACATCGATCAATGCACGTGCGTACCTCATGAAAGGTCTTCCTAAAAAGATTAGGGGAACCAGAGGATCGCAACGTAAATCAACGGACCACAAATCGGCCGGGAAGAAAGAACGTTCCAACTTTCACGAAAACATCCTCGGCGATGCGGGTAGGAGTAGAAAATCGTTTTCGGTCGGCAAGGTTCAAGTATTCAGTCGGTTTTGGTCAAAGCCTGGGAGAAATAGTATTCCTAATGGAGAGGGGCATTAGGTTGTGCTTGCACGAGATTCGGCCAAGGCTAAAAGCATTCTTCATCTCCGGAAAATCACTTCGGTTAAGAAATCTGCGGGGTCTACAAGTTTCTCAGGAAACTTTTTTAGGGCTATAACCGTCGAGCAATTTTCCGTTTACCGATGTCTTTGTACTCATTAATCATCTTATCCTTGTCATTTAGGAGCTTTTCTAAACATTGGTGCAAATTTGGGCATGTGTAGGTGAGCCGTCCGCGAAACTTAGCTCAAAATTGCGAGATTCCGAAAAATCTCCAAAATTTTGAAGTAGAAGATTGTCTTTTTCACGGAGATTTTCTTTGTTGGCATTGAAGGATAAGGCAAGGTTGGTTGAGTCTTTGAAGCACAAGGGTTCACCATGTGGTCATTAGTTGGACCACTAAGGGGTTGGATGTTTCGGTGCTTGTTGCTCGTATCCTTTGTCACTCAGGTTCATTTTCCTTTCTTTAGGAGGAGAAGAAATTTGAGGTCAATTCATAGGTAACACCGCTATAGGTAGTGATTGCTTTCACATACTTTGGGTTAAGCAATGTGTTGCTTGGATAGAACCAAAACCAAAGTAGAAGCGGTATTCTATTCTAGAATTGGTGATTAAGTCCGTTATATTATGCCATTTGTTTTGCACTATTTTGCATACGCGTCATTAGCTTTGACGTAGTTTATCAAAATCGGGCTTAGACAACCTGATGGTAGTGGAACTGGAAGTGCTTGGGTAGCTGGAGATTGAAAGTCTGGGGGTTGATTAATCTGGGGTTGGTAAACTTGTCACTGATTGAAATTTTAACCCGTTTGGTTTAAAATTGTTCCCGATTTTGGGTGAAATTGATCCCGATATTGGTTGTTTTGATTGGTTTTGCATAGGAGGAAAACCGATCGAGGTCGAATTTGGTTTGCAACCATCTGAGGTCGGTAATGGCATTCCCTTGGTTGTAGTTAACTGCGGCGGCTTGTGACACGTATTCTTGGATATTGTCACGATAAATGTTGTATCGGTGCTGGACAATCTTTGGTAAGAAATGACCACCCCCGCAAGTTACACAAACTTGCTCGATGCTTTTACAGGAGGGGAGTGGGTGTTTGGTTCTTTCTTATCGAGAATCAATGCTTAACCATACTTTCAGTCAGCAACATCGGATGAAAATGATTGGGTAGAAGAGCTCGTACACTTTGGAACAACGGCCTTGCTTCGTGATTGACGAATTTGGACTTGATCTCGATGATTGTTTAGGCAATTTCGAGGGCATTTTATCCAGAAAGTTACCACCCGCAGCGGAGTTCAATGAATCTTGATCATTCGAATTTAGGGAATTATAGAATGTATCGAGTTGATGCAATTCTGAAACACATGATGCGAAGCATCCTAAGATGATCATGAATCGGTACATGCCTCGTAAAAAGTTCATCAAATTTTTGTTGAAATCTTGTGATTTCATTTCGAAGATTTGTTGTTTTAGAGGGAGGGAAGAATTTGTTAATGAAATTCGAAACAAGATCATCCCATGTAAGAATCTGATTAAGGGGGTCTTTTTCAAGCCTAAATGGCTGCTCTCGAGGGAAATGGAAAAAGCATAGCTTATACGACGTATTCGGGATGTTTGGGAACTTCATCTTAGAAAGTGATCTTGTTGAAATATCGGATGCTGGGCATGTGGTCTGTCTTTAATCATGTCAAAAAAAATTGCTTGTTTTGAACAAGATTAAGTAGACCATGCTTGATCTCAAAATTGTTCGCGGTAATTTCGGGAACAACGATTGCATCCTCGTAACCCCCTCGGTGGGTGCCTCGAGCAATTGAGCCATAGTACGATTATCGTCCATCGTAACTATGGCGATGAAAATTCTTGATTGTTATAGGGTTCTCAAGATTTGGTGGTTCACAGAAGTTGTCGGACTTGTTGTGTCGACGTTTTTTAGGGCTTGAGAAGAGTGCGGAATGCACAATAGAAAGATAAAAAGAAAAATTTACACGAATTTTTTTTGGGTTTTTCACAATGATTTATTCACAATGATTTTTACGGACAATGAGATAAGTACAACTTCTACCAAATATCCACTTAACTTCACGGTAGCTCTCAAAAGATAACGCTCTGGCGGAGGCGGGGAGTGGAATAGCGCGAAGCTTTTTTTCTCCTTCGGCTCGTAGTTCCTTGGAAAAAACCCTCTTTTACCCACTTTTAGCTTGTTTAACTTTTCAAGGTGAGCCGTATGTCGTAAGAGACATCAAATGGCAAGTTTTAAATATTTTGTTCGATTTGGGAACCAACAAGTTCACCGGAAGTTATTATGATAATACCTCAATTGAGAATATTTATATTTTTGTGTATTTATACCAAATTTGTGAATTTTATTTCTTTTTATGGAAATTTTTTATATTTTTGGTTTTTCTTTTCGTTTTTATATGATATTATACTAATAAAAGAAAATGATTAATTTTTTTGTACTTTTTTTTGTTTTTAAAGAAAATATTCACAGCTTTAAACACAAATTGTCAATACGTAGCGATACTTTTCACAGGCCTCCCGGCAGCGGCGCCAAAATTTGGCTCGCTTCTTCTCACCTATTTAATTTTTTTATAAAATTAAAAAAAAACAATAATGTAAATACACAACAGGATTCAGAATCGCGAGGCCAAAGACACCTTAAGCAGATAGGGTGTCTTCGGGTCGTTATGTCCCTAACGAGGCTTGAATTGAATCGAAGACGAATTGATAATCGATGTTGAAAATGACAAGAATGATTTGGTACTAACACTATAAGCAAATGCACGAAAAGGAGCAAGGAAAGTTAGCTAGGAGAATGGCCTAACAAGCTAGGATGTAAAAAACACTTAAAAAACTCTATTACTAAGACAAAAATTAAAGCTCATAACAAACTTAATACAAATTAAATAAGCTAAAATAACTCTAAATAAGCTATTTCAAAAAGCAAATAAGCTTAATTAAGCAAGAAAAACTCCAGCAGTACTAACAACAGTACTAACAGTTTTAACTAACAGTACTAACAGTACTAACTTGGAGTTAGTACTGCTAGCTTTGAGTTAATACTGCTAGCTTTAACAAAACATAATGAAACAAGAAATGAGCAAATAGGCTAAAACAGATATTTAACTACCCCTAATAAGCACTCAGGCATAAGAATAAGCAACTAGAATAAACTAAAAATGGCAAATAAGCTAAAAAGCTACAAACTGATACTATTAAAATTGCTTTGAAAAGGCGAATAAGCTTAAATAAGCTCTACTAAAGACAGTAAATGAAAATGAGCTTAATCTACTCTAAAAAGCTAAGGAAATCTTAAATAAGCAGAAATAATAAGCTAATAAGCAATAATGAACCAACAGTACTAACAGTTTTAACTACCAGTACTAACTTGGAGTTAGTACTACTAGCTTTGAGTTAGTACTGCTAGCTTTAAAAATCCCAAAATAGAACCAGCAGTACTAACTATGGGTTAGTACTACTTGTTCCAAACACTCCTTAAAGTTTTCAAAAATCATTTTTCTTTTTATTTTAAGCTTATTTGGTCCTAAACAGATTATCAAATAACAAAATAAGACACTTATAAGCAGATTTCAATCAATAATAAGCACTTAAATAAGCTAAATCAGTCTAACAGTTTTAACTCATAACTAACAGTACTAACTAAGAAATGTGCACAAATCACTTTTAAACTAACAACTAAGCAAGTTAAGCACTAAACATCGTAATAAAGCATAAATAAGCAAATATAGGTAACAAATAAGCACTAATAAGCAGTTCTACAGTAAATAAGCAAAATAAGAAAAATAAAAACTTACAACTCCCTTGCTCAAAACAGGGTTAAACAAAGAGTCTACAAGCTCTAGCTTGTATAAAACAAGCTAGTGAGAGTCCATAAGCCCATCCAGAACTGGCTTATCATCCATAAGCTGTGGTATATTTGAGTGTGGACTTTTTTGTGACTTTACTTAAATTCTTAGTATTTGAGTTAAGACAAATGACTTATATGATTTTATAAGACTTAAAACATATTAAGTAAAGCTTTTAACAAAGGAAATACAGAGAATCAAGAATTGACTTAAAAACTCCAAATTTGCATTAAGACGAAAATTAAAGTTACAAGACTTGGAAGAGTAAAATTGCATAAAAATAAGCTAAAATTTAACTAAAAACACCCTTCTTTTTCTTGGGTTACAATGGCCCTATTTATACTAAAATGAATTAAGGTCTTGGTTTCTTGGTCTTCTCACCTGTGCTTCTTTTGTGAGAGCTTCACTAGGTGTTTTTGTTGTGTGAGGGACTTGATAAAAGTAATCTCAGCCATTCAATCTTCTTGTGCTTCTTTTTGAGTCAATCTAGCCATCGAAATTACTTGGAAATGGTGAGGGATTGCCAACATGGCAATTATAAAGCTGGGGGGAGATAGTGGAGGAGGGGGAAATGTTTTATCCAGGGTGTTGAAGAGGTTGCAGGGTAAAAGGGTGGGAAGACACCC
>BQNB010073438.1:19156-32116 GCA_026074375.1 Tanacetum coccineum
CTCTAATATATGATTTTACCTGCTTTCGTAAGATATAAAAACAAAAAAAGAATCTCCTCTCAACCCTTAGAATTCTGTTAGACCGTGATCAAGCCTTCCCAACCTATTTCCCTAGAGAACAATAACAACCCCCGAGTCTTGCCTATACCACTACTACAACGGTTAGTTACTCTGCCTATGGAGTTATAAAACTTTGTGTAGAAGTCTTACGACGACCGCATCAATGCCATTTAGGTTTTCGTGCTAGACTCATCAATTTGTAATTAAGGATTAAGAAGTTGTCTTCTATCTCTTTCCTCTTCCCTCTTTTTTTTACTTCTCTTGGAGGCGTGGCTCATCCATCTCCTCTTGGTAAAAGCTTACATATCGTCATCATGTGGATCATTTTCCTTCATCATTTACTAGGGTTGCATCATGCTTACGCGGTGACGGCTGATTTTCTCGGAGCCACTATAAATAGCTTTCCTTTGTTTTTACAATTTAATTTTTTACCCCTACCGCTGCTTCTCATTCTCTTTGCCTCAAGGTCCGGTTGCTTGCCGCTGCATCTCTTTTTTTAATGTAGGTACTTTCTCTTTCTTCTTTTTTCTATTTTCCCGCCATGTCTAAAAATGATATGAAAGACCGTATATGTACCCTTTCTAAGAATGATTTAAAAGATTTGGTGAAAACTTATCGTATACCACTAGATCTTCATCCTTGTTTGCCTGATCATGGGTTTACCATGGATCGTCTTCCTGCTGATGCTATAGGCATTTACTTTGATCTCTGGTTTTCTGGCATTCGTGTCCCTTTTTCCATATTCCTTTTGCCCGTGCTTAAATATTTCAAAGTGCATATTTATCAGTTGGTCCCTTTAGGTTTGAATAAGGTGGTGTCATTTGAGGTTATGTGCCGCGACTTAAATATTGTTCCCACTGTTACTTTGTTTAGTGTATTTCCATGTCTTTATAAACAAGGGGCTTGGTTTTCTTTCTATAAACGTCGTAATACGGAGGACGTTTGTATGGATGATGATCCTTCGAGCCTGAAGAAGTGGAAGGATAAGTTTTTCTTGATAGATCGTAGGGCCATTCTGGACTATCTGACATGGAGACATTCTTGTTCTTGTGTTTCAGATGATCTTCCTTCTGATGGTTATGACCGGAATGATGTGCATCGATTATGTGCTCGCTTGATTTGTCTTTGTGAGATGAGGGAGGAGGGACTTGTTCGTTTTGGGTTGAGCTCTGTGTGGTTTAATAAAGAATGTGATCCAGTCTTCTGAAGGATTAACAATAATGTTGGTAGGTTAGGGGGTTATAGTTTCTGTTCCTTGTTTGTTGTTCCTTTTGGTATGTGTTTGATCGATGTTTTGTTTTTCATGCATAGATGAGCATTTATGATTTTATGACTCTTCCCTCTTGAAGTGATGCTATGATTGTTGAGGAATCCTATCATCTTTCTTTACCGCTTCTAGAGCATGTTCTCTTACATACTACTACGCCGACATTGGAAGGTGCCATCATTTCGTTGCCTGCTCCAGATGAGGTTGCTGCTTCTCTACTAGATTCTCGTCTTATTAAGAAGTCAAAGGGTCCTTCTCAGGCTAGTCGGCCATCAAAAAGGAGGAAGCTGCAGAAAAGAGCTTCGGAAGCTGGTTCTAGTGCTTCGGAGTTGGACCTGGCCGAAGGTGCAGATGAAGCTGACTTAGCCGATTTATGTGCTAAAATTGAGGATAGCTTGGAGAGGGATGCATGTGTTTCTATGAGGGTTGTTTCGGCTCCTACACCGCGTCTTGGTAAGAGGTTGGGTGATCCTCCTTCTATAGCTGTTATTAGTGTTTCTGACCCATCCCATGTTGGGACTTCGTCCCCTGCTTCTACTTCTGGTCGTAGTCTTTCTCTTGGAGGTATAATGTGATTTTCCTCCTTTTTTGTTTTTCTCCCACTTTATGTTTGTGGCTGAGTTGTTTTGTGGATTTTCAGGTGCTGTTGCTGGTGACCGTGTTGGGAAGTCTGGGACTCAGATGGGTGAGGTTATGCGTGGCTAAATGGATCTGCTGGATTGTTTGGCTTGGAGTGCTCTTGCTCGCAATGCTGAGTATGATCAGATTCCGAATGATGATTTTGGCACTGCTACTCGTGGTGAAGAAATTTATTTGATGCTATTTCCTCTTGCTCCTAGTCCTTATAACATGCCTTACCGGTATGAAGGTATTTATTCTCCGTTGTATACTAGACAGGAGTGGAACGGACGTCATGCTCTAGAAAGTAATATCATGTGTAAGGACATTTTTAAGGATCTGGATGTATGTAGGAAGGCCTTATATCGGACCACTACTCCAGCCGAGCTTTGGAGGACCGAATCTTTACTTCCACTAGAGTTGTCAAATCGTATTAATGTCCTTAGTGCTTTGTTGGTTTCTCATGGCTATGAGTTGAATTCTCATTATGCCAATTTGGTTTCATATAAGGCCTATCTTTAGGAGAAGTTTGATAAGAAGAAAGGGGATGTTAAGTTGCTTCATTCGAAGGTTACTTCCTTAGACAGTAAGCTTGAGAACTTGCAAAGAGGTTATGATACTTTGGGTCAGGAGAATAGGGAGTTGCGTTCTCAGAGGGATGCTGATTCTGAGGAGGTAAGGAAGCTGCAGTCTCACTTGCCGATGCTAAAACTACTTCCACAAGTTTATCAGAGGAACTAACCTGGACGGATGCTAAGCTATCGGAGCAAGCTTTTACTGTGAGAGACCTGCAGAATGAACATAGAGAAGTCCAAATATCAAGAATACAAGGATGCTATGGATGGTTTAAGGGAGGATGTTACTTAGTTTGTTGGTTCTGGTGTGGAGAGTCTTGTTCGGAAGTGTAGAAACCCTTCGCGAAATAGTAGAGGACGCTAAGGTGGAAAGACCATTGGATACCTCTCTTGCATCTGCTTGCCGTTACACTAAACACTCTCAGGAGCTGTTAGAATATGTAATAGGCACGTATCCTAAAGACTTTATCCCTAGCAATAAACAGAATGCCTCTACCACTTCACTTAGGAAAAAGCGAGTTACTTTTGCCGAACTATGTAAAACCTCAACTCATAACACACCAGCACAAGTTGAGCACCAGAAAATAAATTCGACTAATGTACCTGGAATTCTCTCTATAGGAGTAAAAGGTGCCTCTGTAGCTAACAGGTCAAAGCCTAGGAGCAATACAAAGAAAGATAGGACCTTGCCAGCTAAAAGTGACTTGAAACAAGTAGAAGCCCATTCTAAGATGAATAAGTCAAATAAGAAACAAAATAATCGTGTTGATTCTAGTATTAGCTATAAGCGTACTGTAATTAATTTGAATTCTAATACTTATTGCAAAACTTGTAACAAATGCTTAATTTTTGTTAATCATGATCAATGTGTTGTGCGTTCTGAGATGTTTGTGAAGCAATCCCCTGCCACTAAAATATGGTGGGTTAAGCAAGTTAAGCAAGTTTGGAAGGCCACAGGGAAATTGTTTACCACTATCGGTCATCAGTGGCGACCCACTGCCAGACTATTGCCTTTAGGAGATCAATGGCCTTTAACTAGGAATACTCCACTTAAGGTCTTGCCTACAAAATAATAGAAGCCCTCTGGTAGACTTCTCCCGTTAGGAAGACAGTGCCCGTTAGTTAGGTCTACTGCTCTTAAGAGTGACTGTATGCCAGCTGATCCACAAGAAACTATTGCCCCTATAGCATATAATCTTGCGTGCACTAACCAACCGGACCCCAATTGCATTTGGGGATCCAATGTATCCAAATATCCATTTTCGCCTTTGTTCAAATGCAGGTCGTACAGATCGTTCTCTGGTATTTGGACTCAGACTGCTTAAAACATATGACCGGAGATCGCTCACGGCTCAGGAATTTCGTGAAAAAGTTTTTCGGGATTGTTTGATTCGGAAACGACCATTTTGGTGCAATTATGGGTTATGGGGATTATGTCATTGGTGATAGTGTAATTTCTAGGGTATACTATGTAGAAGGACTTGGACACAATCCTTAAAGTTGCCTTCAGAAAGCACACATGTTTCGTTCGAGACTTAGATGGTGTCGACCTTATTAAAGGAAGTCGTGACACGAACTTATACACCATTTTTGTTGAAGATTTGATAAGGTCCTCTCCCATTTGCTTACTGTCTAGAGCCTCCAAGAACAAATCTTGGTTATGGCATCGCCGCCTGAATCACTTAAACTTTGGCACCCTCAATGATCTTGCTCGTAAAGATCTTGTTAGAGGCTTACCTCGGTTGAAGTTTGAAAAGGATCATTTGTGTTCTGCATGCCAACTTGGAAAGAGCAGGAAAGCTACCCACGAACCCAAGACGATTAACACTATTAGGGAAGTTTTACACACCCTTCACATGGATTTATGCGGACCGCTAAGAGTGTAGAGTATAAATGGGAAGAAATACATTTTGGCAATAGTCGATGACTACTCCAGGTTTACATGTGTGAAGTTTTTGAGAACCAAGGATGAGACTCCTGCTTTTGTAATTAACCTATTAAAACAACTTCAAATTGGTCTCAACAAAACTGTCAGGTTCGTGTGGACTGATAACGGCACCGAATTTGTTAATAGAGCCTTAACTGATTACTATGAAAGTGTCGCCATTACCCACGAGAAGACCGTTCTGAGAACTCCTCAGCAGAATGGCATTGTTGAATGAAGGAATCGCACTCTTGTTGAAGCTGCTTGGACAATGTTGATATTCTCCAAAGCTCCCTTGTTTCTTTGGGCAAAAGATGTGGCTACTGCCTGTATACATACTCTTCACAACAAAACCCCATATGACCTAGTGCATGACAAGAAACCGGATCTCTCTTTCCTACGTATATTTGGGGCTCTCTGCTACCTAACAAACGACAGCAAAGATCTTGGAAAATTAAAAGCTAAAGCAGACATTGGGTTCTTTGTTGGTTACGCAACAAGAAAGGTTACAGAATCTACAACAAACGGACCCGAAAAATCATAGAAACTATTCACGTTACATTCGATGAGCTGACTGAGCAAATGGCTCCTGTACACTCCATTCCAGGACCCGCGCCTAACCTTTTGACGCCTGGACCTATCAGTTCAGGGCTCGTACCCAATCCTCCTCATGCAGCACCTTATGTACCTCCTACCAATAAGGAACTGGAGATTTTATTCCAGCCTATGTTTAATGAATATTTTGAGTCTTCCACGGTTGATCGTCTGGTACCCCCTGCTCCTGCAGCTCAAACTCTAGTCAACCCTACCGGTCCATCAGTATCTATCCCCATTAATCAAGAGGCACCATCGGGAAGTCATTCACCATCATCTTCGGATCATCAATCCTCTTCAATACATCAAGGTGTTGCAACTAAGCATTTGTTTGAAGTAAATCCTTTTGCTGCGGCTGATCCCAAACCATTTGTTTCTGTGTTCGCCCTAGATCATAACTCCGAAGCATCATCTTCTAGGGTAATCGCGAGAACTGAATCCAACCAAACTACTCAGCCTCATGAACATCTCTGAAAATGGACCGCCTCTTATCCTATTGATAATATTATTGGGAACCCTTCTCGACCGGTATCCACTCGGAAGCAGCTTGCTACAGATGCCTTGTGGTGCTTCTACAATTTAGTACTGTCCAAAGTCGAACCGAAAAACTTCAAATCTGCTGTTACTGAAGACTGTTGGTTTCAACCCATGCAAGATTAAATCTATGAATTTGATCGACTAGACGTATGGGAATTAGTGCCACCTCCAGACTGTGCAATGATTATTGCTCTCAAGTGGATTTATAAGGTGAAACTTGACGAGTATGGTGACGTGTTGAAAAACAAGGCACGTCTTGTAGCGAAAGGATATCGTCAAGAAGAAGGTCTTGATTTTGAAGAATCCTTCGCCCCGGTCGCCAGACTTGAAGCTATCAGAATATTTCTTGCCAATGCTGCCAGCAAAAACATGACAGTTTATCAAATGGACGTAAAAACTGCATTCTTAAACGGCGAGCTTAAAGAAGTAGTCTATGTTAGCCAACCTGAAGGCTTTGTTGACCCTGATCGTCCACATCATGTCTACCGTCTGAAGAAAGCTCTTTACGGGTTAAAGCAGGCACCCCGGGCGTGGTATGACACTTTGTCGAAGTTCCTTCTGGCACAAGGATTCTCCAAGGGTGTAGTCGATCCAACCTTGTTCATTCGAAAAACAGACAAACACACTCTTCATGTTCAAATATATGTTGATGATATAATATTTGCCTCGATTGATCCCAAAGACTGTGACCATTTTCTAATGAAATAAGCTCTAACTTTCCAATGTCGATGATGGGTCAAATATCCTTTTTCTTAGGCTTACAAATTTCTTAGAATCCTAGAGGCATTTTCATAAATCAATCTAAATATGCTAATGAGATTTTAAAGAAATTTGATCTTCATAAAAGTGACCTGTTGAGCTCCATGGTGAGCGAACCAAACTGGGATGAGTGACCTCTCAGGGATCCTATTGACCAGACTTCAATATCGCAAGTATGATTGGATTCCCTGATGGTATCTCAACAGCCAGTCGACCTGACCTTGTCTTTGCTGTGTGCATGTGTGCTAGATATCAATCTAAGCCCACTAAAAAGCACCTTGAAACAGTTAAACGGGTCTTTCGGTATCTTCAAGTAACCATACATATGGGTCTATGGTATCCGAAAGACACCACCATGGCACCAACAGCATACGCAGACGCAGATCATGCAGGTTGTCAAGACACTCGAAGAAGCACATCTGGCAATGCTCAGTTCCTTGGTGATAAGTTAGTAAGCTGGTCATCAAAGAAGCAAACTAGCACCTCTATCTCGTCTATAGAGGCTGAATACATCGCGATGTTTAGATGTTGTGCCTAAATCTTATGGATGAGGTCTTAATTATCGGATTATGGCTTTGCATACAATCACATCCCTCTGTATTGTGACAACAAGAGTGCCATAGCTCTCTGCTGCAACAACGTCCAGCACTCCAGGTCTAAACACATCGACATCTGACATCATTTCATTAGAGAACAAGTGAAAAAGGGAGTGGTTGAGTTGTATTTCGTGAGGACAGAGTATCAACTGGCGGATATATTCACTAAGGCACTGCCCAGAGAACGATTCGAATTCATTCTCCAGCGGCTTGGCATGAAGAGTATGAAGCCAAAGACACTCAAACGTCTTTAGGATGATAAGGATGAGTAACAGATTAGCTTCAAGTATCCTATGTAAATATTTACATATTCCAACTCAAAAAGAAATTACAAAAATATCAAACCAACAAAAAAATCCATAAAAATCAAAAAATAGAAAATACCAAAAATAGTTTTTCAAGACATGTCTTCTGCCTATCGATAACATTTACGGACCTAGAAATGTCATTCAATAATGACACGGGCCTTTAAATGAAGCTCAAACGAAAGTTTAAACTTTTCAAAACATGTCTAAATGGCTTGCAGTTATTTCAGACTGCAACCCACTTTTCAAATTGAGGAAAGCATGTCGTCAAAAAGACGGCTGTTCCTAACAACGGGTGATTCAGTTCTCCCGGGAATGGGTTACTTTATATCCATGCAACTTCGATCTAATGTACGCTTTAGTGCATTATTTCTTGATTCAGAAGAGAAGTCTTCTTTTCATCCAAATGATTTTCCGTCTACGATTCTTTAGAAAATTATTTATGTTTTTCATGGTAGGAAAGTTTTGTTTGAAAAATCAATCGGACTTGAACTTTTCAAAATTTGACACTCAATCAATGACTACAGCTCTTTAAATAGAAAATGGGTCATTGATTGAGGGGGAGAATAGCTTTTCAAATTTATGACATCTAACGGGAATTTTGATACATCGTATAAATAATTAAGAAAGGTTGTGTATCTAACAGGGTTACATTTTGAGGGGGAGTTAGACGAATGTTAACTCAAAAGGCAAATATCGTCATTTATGTGCAATAATAGGGTCTTATGTGCTAATTGCTAGTTGTTTACTAGTCTCATAATACATAGAGGACCAATTGTGCCATTTATGCAACTTAATTAAACCCTTAGTAACTATTAAACCTTGAATGAAGAGTAGGAAGAAAGAGAAGGACCAAAATTGTCATTTGCCAAAAGTTAGACCTAGGTATAAATAAGTCATTGCATTTTGACTCGGTCAAATCTCGCAAATCCAGTCAAGCCTCAGTCAAACCTCTTACTCTTTTTCTATCTCAAACAAAAAAAACGCAACATTATTTTGCGATTTGCCTGAGTTATGTTCACTTGTGTGATTTCTCGTTTAGGTAATGCTTGTCTCTTGTTCGTTATCATATATTCATGCTTTATCTATAACACCATGGTCTGAAATTCATTAAATTGCTTGTTTTTAGGACTGTTGTGCGAAATAATCATCCAAATCTTGGTAAGTGTTTGTTGATGCGTTTTGGTTGCTGGGTTAGCATTAGAATTCATATAGGATGCCTATTTGATGTATTAATTGTTCCCCCAAACTCTTGTTTATAGTCCTTGTGATTTTCGAGTAAAAGTTTGACCTTTTGAGTCAAATCTCAATCGGATGATGTGTGAAATGGATGCTTGTTGATGTTAAATAGGTTAGTGAGGTTCATTGAATGTATAGTATTATCGAGTTAAGCCTTGGATGCGTTAGGTTGTAAGTTGAGATCTGCGAATACTAATGTTCTTGGTTGCGTTTTGCTTGAACGTTCTTGATTGCGTTTTGCTTGACCGTTCTTGATTGCGTTTTGCCATAGTGTTCTAGATTGCGTTTTGCCTAAATGTTCTTGATTGCGTTTTTCCTAAGTGTTCTTGATTGCGTTTTGTATAAAGTGCTTGATTGTGTTTTGTGTGGAATCCCTCTGTTACGTTTTGCCTTATACATGCCTTTGCGTTTTACCTGATACATGCCCTTGCGTTTTGCCTAATATATGTCTTTCCATTTTAAGGTTTAATATGCTCTTGCGTCTTGGTTGTAATATTGTGCAAAGCAGGACATAACGCAATCAATTACGTTTTGTGATTGAAGACCCTCATTAGTTCAAATGTAGGACCCACCTTTTCAAATTTTTTTAAAATGTTGCGTTTTGATTATATTTGAATAAAATACTCCCGCGTTTTGCCAAATTGCGTTTTGCCTGATTCATAGTTGCCTTTTGCGTCTTGCCTTTGCGTTTTGTCTAATTTTTATTAAAATATTCTTTCCTTTTTGGGGTGTTGCGTTTTGTATGCATTGCATTTTGCCTATTGCGTTTTGAACATACTAATAAAATTGGTCTATGCGTTTTGGCTTTTCAATGTTCTGCGTTTTGTGTGATATGTTTTCCCAGCTGCGTTTTGTCATGTCATCTAAGTTTTGGTCATTGTGTATCGATCACCGAGTTTTGTCTCCACTATCATAAGTTGACTTTTGTTGACTTAAGTGTTGTACATCTCGGTTGACTATCACTTCAAATATGATTAATGTGTCTATCTTGACTTGGACTTATGTCTATGTCTATCTAACCCTTGAGAATGTGCTCTTATCTAACATCACCTTTCTGTATGTATGTCTTCGTTGATGTATGTGTGTTGTTACAATGGCTGATGCAAATATCAATGCTCTTGAGGTTCCAGTTGCTGCTGATTCTCCACCTACTCGTTCAGATGAGCAAATCTTGCCTCGCAACAAATGGGTTCCAGTGGGAAAAAGCAATTGCTTCTTGGATGTGGAAAGAACTCAAGTCAATCCCATATTCAAGATAGAAGTGGACATCTTGAAGAATACCAACTTCTTCAAAGCTTTCACCGCTTCCTCCACCATTCCATCCATTTACATCCAGCAGTTCTGGGACACCATTAGATTTGACAAAGACAAAGGATATAGCTGTCAACTGGATGAACAACGCTTCTATCTCACCAAAGCTTCTCTAAGAGATGCACTTCAATTACCCTAAGACAACAACAATTTCACACCTCCACCAAATGCTAACACTATAATCTCCTTTGTTAACGAACTGGGTTACCCAAATGTCGTTAGAACCTTATCTGGAGTCGTGACAAATGACATGTATCAACTGTGGAGGGCACTCGCCACTATCATCAATCTTTGCCTCACGGGAAAAACTTCAGCATTTGAAAGACCAAGAGCTCCAGTGTTGCAGATCTTGTGGGGTGTTGTCAACAAGGAAAATATAGATTATGCTAAGAGGATATGGGAAGAATTTACTCAGTGTATCCACTCATTCAAAGAAGACAAGATGAATTTGGCTCTTCATACGAAGGGAAAGAAGAAAGTTAATCCACTTGTGATTCTGGGTGTCCATTTCACTAAGCTGATCATCAATCACCTCCAGAGCATACACGAGTTCCACAAAAGACCAGGTTATCTACTCCACCTGCCTTATGAGGAGTCTACTTTGGGATACCTGAAGTTCTCATTCAAGAACACCAAAAGAGTAAGATTTGGGATGGAAATTACGGATACACTTATCTCTGAGGATATTCGATCTGCTCCCTATTACTCCGAATATGTGGCAAAGGTGACTAAGTATCAGCATTATCTCGCTGGAGAAGTAGTCAGTGACGATGAAGCACCGGCTCCCAAACCAGCAAAGGGGGTAAAACCCAAAACACCCAAGAAACCAAAACCATAATCTACGTCATCTCAACCACCCAAACCCAAACCTGCACCTGCTAAGCCTCAGGAAAAGAAAAGAAAGCTGGTTATGGACACCACTGAAGCACCATCTCTAGCCAAACAATCAAAAGCTGGTAAGGTAGCGAAGAAGAGATCTCTTAAGAGCTCTCAACAGTTGGTAGATGAGTTCATAGATAAAGGTGCTCCTGCAGATGAACCCAGGTTTGAAGATGAAGAGGTTGATATTATGCAAAAGGTTATGGAAGAAAGCTTAAAGGATGCTTACCCAACACTTCGGGGTCCACTTCCACCGGTGGTAATCAGAGAACCCGAACCTGGAAAATATGAACCACTTCCAGAGATACAGGGAAAGGGGAAAGGGAAAGTCGGTGAGGAACAAGCTGCTCAGGTTCTACTCAACCTTCAGACTCTAAAGAAAAAGAACCCCGCTGAACAGTTCATCTTTCAGAGGCGCACTCCCGTACCTACTATACCCTCGAGCCATGAAGAATCATCTTCCCTGTATGTCGAGCTGGGTCTAACTGATAGCGAAACGGAATCTAATAATGAGGCATCTCATGAAGGCCAGGCTGGATCAGACCCTGGTAAACAAGTTGAAGGCCAGGTGGGATTAAACCTTGGGGTTGCTGAGGATTCTCGAATTCAACCAAGTCATGTTGTTCATAGTGGACCAAACCTTGAACACATGAATCTTGAGGTCTCTAATACTTCACCTCAACCAACAGAGCAAATGGATGAAGAATTCACTACCACGGCTTATCCAAATGTTCAAGAGAACCTTAAAATCCCAACTAAAGGTGAAGTGAGACTTGAAGAACCTGCAAGCTCAGCCAGAACCCTGTCTTCTATGCAAAACCTCAACAAGGAACTTAGCTTCACCAATCAGTTCCTTGCGGAGAAGTTACAGGAAGACGAACCTGAAAAGACCAACATTGAAGTGGAAGTTTAATCTCTGGTCACGGTTCCCATACATCAGGACACCTCATCAGTTCCTCTAATGACCTCTCTGATTATTGATCTCACCGTCTCTCAACTAGCCTCCACAACAGTTCAAGCCTCACTACCAACATCAACTGCAATAACAACAATAACAACAACAACTCTTCCATCACCTCCACCTCAACCACAACAAGGAGTTTCAAACTCGATCATAATTAAGTGGATTGGTGAGTTGGAACGATGTATAGCGGATCTAGTAGAGGAAAATCAAACCCTGGAAGAAAGGTTACACAAGCAAGGGAACAGGATCAACCAATTGGAGACTCAATACTTATCTAGAATGATCAGAGAGTAGACAGTGGAATATATAGACAAGCAAGAGATTGACCGAAAAATAGAAGAAACGGTGAAAGAGGCTGTTACCGCATCAGTTCAGTATGCAATGAGAGCCCGTCTTCATGCTCGCTTCAAGGATCTCCCTACTTCTGACATGAAGGAGATTCTGCTTCAACGCATGCTTAAGGATGATTATGACAAGGGCCATGAGGATCACCGAATGGCCTATGAAGCATTACAAAAAATCTATCCTTAGTGATGAAAGTGAGCAATTTGATGCTGACAAGGCTGAGGAGCGTAAAAAGATAAAGAGTAAGCATGATTCACCGAAAACCCCACCTGGGTCACCTCCTCCACCACCTCCTCCTCCACCACCGTCTGGTGCATCAGGGGCTTCCGATACAACTGGAGCCTCTGATTTTGCTCAAGATCCTCTTCTACCACCACCGTCTCTAACACCCAATCCAGATGATCAGTCTCCAGGCTCAGCTACTCCAGGATCATCCAAGATAGCTGGTACTACTGCATACACAGCCTGGACAACGACAACCTCCAGATTCGAGCCCTCTGCCTTATCTATTCCTGAAGACGTATTTATGCATGAAGAGTCAGACTTTGCAGCTCAGGATATGGTGTCTGGTGATGAAGATATCGGCAGTAGGCACATTCCCAGAGTTAATCTGAATTAGGATTGGTATAAACCTCTTTTCGAAGATGAAAGACCTGCGACTCCTATACCTGCTTGGTCCATTCCCTCATCAAGTCTACCTGTCCCCATCCATAACTGGGCATCTGCTATAGCCTCCAGCTACGTACCTCCACCGGAGAACTCTCTGCTTTCACAGACCAGTGATATTGGAGTGTTTATTGATTGGTTCTGCAAGAAGCAAGGCATCACAGAGCTCACACCAGAACACTTGGAAGTTCTTGCATATGAAGTTATCAAAGCCTGCCATCCTGATGTGATTCATCTCCAATTTCAGATGGAGGAATGTTACAAGCTTTTGACCAATCAAGTAGACGACAGACTTCTCAGGTATAACATCAGCAGACCACT
>BQNB010073439.1:0-18020 GCA_026074375.1 Tanacetum coccineum
TTCCGGTCATATCTCATTTTGTGCAAGAGCATAGTGTATACTGACCATTCTGCTATAAAGTATCTCTTCACTAAAAAGGATGCTAAGCCAAGACTAATGCGGTGTATCTTTTTGCTCCAAGAATTCAATGTTATCATCCGAGACAAAAAAGGAACAGAAAATCTGGCCGCCGATCATATTTCCAGACTTGAGAACCCTCATCAAGATAAATTCGAGAACAAGGAAATCACGGAAACATTTCCCCTTGAAACTCTTGGATCGGTTGCTCTTCGTGTTAATGGTACCCTATGGTTTGCAGATTTCGTAAACTACCATGCGAGGAATTTCATTGTTAAGGGAATGTCGTCCCAGCAGAAAAATAAGTTTTTCAAGGATGTGAAACACTACTTCTGGGACGACCCATTTCTATTCAAAATATGTACGGATTAAGTGATCCGCCGGTGTGTGCACGGCAAAGAAGCTCTCGACATCCTCGAAGCTTGCCACAATAGACCCACCAGGGGACATCATGGTGAAAATCTCACCGCCCAAAAGGTCTTTGATGCCGGTTTCTTTTGCCCCGCTATCTACAAAGATGCATACGAGCTGGTTAAAAATTGCGAATCATGCCAACGACAGGGAAAAATTTCACAAAGGGATGAGATGCCTCAAAATTCCATCCAAGTTTGTGAAATCTTTGACGTTTGGGGCATTGATTTCATAGGGCCATTCCCGTCTTCACGAGGGAACAAATATATACTCGTGGCGGTCGACTACTTGTCAAAATGGGTTGAAGCGAAAGCGCTCCCCACCAACGATGCTCGAGTTGTTTGCAAGGTTCTTAAATCTCTCTTCGCCAGATTCGGTACCCCTCGTGCTATCATAAGTAATTGCGGAACCCATTTTTGCAATGACCAGTTTGCAAAGGTCATGCTTAAATACGGAGTCACTCATCGTCTCTCCACCGTGTATCACCCACAAACAAGTAGGAAAGTTGAGGTATCTAATCGTGGCTTGAAACGAATTCTTAAAAGGATCGTAGGCGAAAATCATGCCTCTTGGTCGGACAAACTGGATGACGCTCTTTGGGCCTTCCGTACAACGTACAAAACACCCATCGGGTGCACTCCGTACAAGCTTGTATATGGAAAGGCATGTCATCTGTCAATTGAGCTCGAGCACAAAGCCTACTGGGCCTTGAAGCATGCTAACTTTGACCTCGAGACCATGGGTGAGCACCGCAAAGTTCAACTCAATGAACTTCATGATCATGCCTATGAGAATTCTTTGATTTACAAGGAGAAAACTAAGAGAATCCATGACGCCAAGATCAAAAACCGCGTTTTCAACGTCGGTGATCAAGTCCTCCTCTTTAACTCTAGATTCAAGATGTTCTCGGGTAAGTTGAAATCCTGTTGGTCCGGACCATTCACCATTGCCCATGTTTTTCCATATGGTACCATTGAGTTATCTCAAAACTCCGGGCCAAACTTTAAGGTAAATGGTCATCGTGTGAAGCACTACTTTGGAGGGGACATACCAAAATCGGTTATCTCGGATCTCTAAACCTTCCCCAAGGATAAATGAATTTAGGGATTGGGTCAAGCTTAGTGACCCTAAACAAGTGCTTCGTGGGAGGCACCCCATGCTTATCCGTAGTTATGTTATGTAGTAATGAATAAGTGTTTTTGTTATAAGGAGGCTTGCCTTTTTCCTTTTCCGTGTTTTGTGTTTTGTGTTGTATTGTCCAGGATGTCCAGGATTCTTGAAGACTCTCGTGCTCGCGGTTTTTGTCCTTCGATCACAAGAGCTTCAAATCCTCAGCTTCATTTGGGAATCTGATATCCAAATCTTATCGACTAACGTTTATCTTTAAGCATACTTAATAAACGACTTAGGATTTATGTAGAGACCCTTCGTAAAACATTAAGGACAATGTTTCATTCTAGTATGGGGGGATCTTCGATTTGATTGTGCATGCAGTTGTTGTTTTCGCGTAATCTCGTTTTTACCACCAAAATTTCAAAAATTTTCAAAAAAAATTTCAAAAATAAAATAAGTGTTTTGTCATAGTTTTGACTTTCCTGCTGGGTAGAATAAGAGTAAATTTTGACTCGATCGAGCATGTTGAGCTCTAGCTTGTTCCTTAACATTTAGACTAAGTGTTCGCGAATATTCGCGAAGAACGAAAAATGATAGTGTTAATTATGAATGGGATGCTAAACAAGGATTATTTAGAAATCTTATGAGCTCAGTGTGTAATTTGTCGCTTTTTCTCCCATAAGCTTCTAACCTGATTAATATACATGCTATTTTTGGAGATTAGACTTAAATCAATAATTTTTATGTAGTATATAGCAAAATTTTTAGCCTTAGTTCAAATTTATACTTGAATTTTTCAAAAAGACGTTTTCCTAATCTAAATATATATATATATATATATATATATATATATATATATATTGAAAAATGCAAAAATATGGTAAATATAAAATGTGGGGTGTAGAAAAGTTTGCTAGTATCTTTGCCGGCTCACAACCGATGTCTTCAGTCTTCTAAAGAAAAACCCATAGTAAGACATAATATTCACGTGACTGATAAAAGTCTTGCTGAATCTGGCCGGATCATAACCGATGTTGAAGCCTTACTAAAAGGCTCGAGGGTTACAATGCGTAATAGTTAATAATTGAGTCTGTGTAATAAAAGATCTCTTTTTCGTTAACATCTCTCAAATATGCTTTTGAACTTTGGCTATTATATTTTATAAGCTATGTGCATACGAAAAACCTGAGAGTTTTTTAAACCTAAGGTCCATGAGTCCCGATAATAGTCTCTGTGGGGTGTCAAAATCCTGGTCACTTAACCGCAAGGTTGGGATGTGCCGAGACGAAAGTCGCTACATGGGATGATCTCGCCTTCAAACTCATTATTCTCGGGTGGAACGTGAAACATAGAATGTTGCAAAACATTGATCCATGGTTGAAATTCAAAATAGCACATACACTTAAGATATAAATTGTCGGGAGTGAAAAGTTTACAAATTACAAATATGAGTAGTGTTAGCATCCTAACTCATAATTAACAGTGATTTCATTTTAAGCTTGGTTTGGAATAAGTGAAAAGTCGGGAACGATGAATTTATCCTTTTTGGGGCATTCTCGGATCGAAATGCATCTTGTTCTATGATCCCTTAAAGTTATTAAATAACGAAAGTCAAAACGTTCTAGTTAGTTGATTAATGAAAAATGAAAAATACAAAAAGATGTGTAGGAATAGGTGTATATATAAAAAATGGTAAAGACGGGGATTTTCAAAACTTATGAGTCTTTAACTCCCTTGATGAACACTTAGCTACTTTTTGAGGTTATTAGTCGAGGGTATTTAAGATTCTTAGTTTTCTAAATGCTTACTTCATAGCATTGCGTGAGGACACGGCAATACCTTAGTATAGGGGATTTTGGTATGTGTTTAATTACACATACCTTTTACCTTTAAAAACAAGTTAAAATAACCAAAAACGGACTTAAAATGCCAAATATATGCTTGTTTTGCTAACTGTGTTGTGCAGGAACGGATATCTAAGAAAAAGGACGAAAAACGAAGCCAAAACGACAAAACCAGACACGGAATGGAAAAGCATGAAAAAGACAAAGTCAAGACAAAGCCCAAGTCTGAAAAAGTCAACCCCGACAAATCCAAAGTCAAAAAAAGTGAAGAAAAATAAGTTTAGGGGCCAAAATTGCCAAGTCCCCAAACTTATTTTATAAAGGAAAAGAGGAAAATTACTTGCAAGGGCTTTTACTGCCAACTTCCCAAAGTATTAACCACAAGGGCCAACTCTGCCAACCCACCAAAGTTATACACCACAAGGACTTGTGGTGACATAACATATATAACCCTTGGGGGGTGTTTCTGCCAACACCCCAAACTTTAACAACCACTTGGACTTAAAATGCAACAACCACTTATACCTTGAGGGACCAATTGTGTCAAAACCCCAAACCCACACCTGGAAATTGAAATATTGTACATCTTCTACAAGCTTTCCCGCCAAATCGCATAAACCCCCAAACCTGTCATTTTCCACCTCGTTGACCCCCCATAACACTCCAAAACCATCACCACCTCTTACCCCACCCCCACATGGGTCAATGAACAGCTTGGCAATCCTCATTTGTGGAATAGTAGTCTGGCAAAGAACAAATCAAAGGCTGTGACAATGTTGAGTCGGGCACCAAGCATATATGATATAGCGGCCAGGGATTACCTTGTGTTTACACTCTCACAACAAACACAAGACAGTTTTTGTGTCTACAAAGAAGCACACCAGTGAAGAAAAAAGAAGACAAGGGCAAGTGCAAACCCTAGCTCATTTTACTATTTAAGCTTTTGTAAGCCATTGTGGCAAGTAGTTAGTTTTTTTTAGTAAGAGTAGTTTTAGTGTGTAGTTTTTCAGCTCAGCTTAGTTTTCAACTTAAACTTAAGTTGATGTACTTAGTACGTTCTTCTTTAATGATTATTTCAGATGAAAATTTTACATTGTGTCTAGTTAAATTGTGTTTCTTTAACAACCATATAAGCTCTTAATATAAGCTCTTTATAATCTGTTTTCAACTTTGATACAAAAATTTAAGGAAAATTTAAAAGAAGGAAAAAAGTTACTGTTTGATCAAGCAAAAGGATGAATGAGCAAACAAGGATGGCTCATTGGGTTTCTTAGTTAAGCTTTTATAAGCTAAGGGTAGGTTAGAGCTTATTTAGGGTTCACACAATCCTGTTTTGAGCAAGGATTAAGGTACACTTCCTTTTTTAACTTTTGCTTAAAAGTTACTGTAGCAACAGCTTATTTTTGCTCATTCTTAGCTTATTCTTGTTTTTCTTAATTGTTTATGTCCTGTGTATGTTTGTTAATGCTTAACTATGCTTATTTAATCTTTGACTTTAAAAATGAGTGCCTAAATCAGTGAGTAAAAGTGTCAAAAACAGTTTTTAAAATATTAAGGGGTGTTTGGGATAAGTCTAAAATGGGTCAAAAATGGAAAGTTATGGGTTGGTGTCAATTGGCTAACTTTGGCTTAAAGTATTAAGCCCTTTTGAGTCTGTTTTTCCAAAGTTGTTTAGTCCAAAAACTATTTTTCAAGTTTTATAAGTGTATTTTAAATCTGTTGGTTTTTGAAAGATGTATAAGAGCTTATTTGGATAAGCTCTTGTAATCCTGAAGTTTTAGTGCCAAAGTGTGTCATTTGTGAGGTCTAAACAAGTTTTTTAAAACTTGTCTTGAGTCATTTGCTCTCTAAGTCAAAACTGCCAAATTTTTGTGTCATCTTTTTAAAAGAAAAAGCCCTTTTCCAACTCCAAAACCAGCAGGTTTAATTTGTTGTTAGAAAATGGAATTTTGAATACAAGCTCTTATTAAGCCCTTTTTAATCTGTTTTCACTTAATTTTTCATTTTAAGCTTATTTGACAGCTTATTTTATCGAGCTGTCCAATTTAAGCCTCTTATTCTTAGTTTATTTCCCCTGGTGACTAGCACTCCTTTTTCAAGCCTTTTTTTAGCTTATTTGTCCTTAAGCCCCTAGAACTTTTTAGCTTTTTAGATTACCCCTAGGTCCAACTATAAGCCCTAACAAGCTCAGGCCTTAGGAAGCCCTTTTGATAGCTTATTTTTTAAGCTTAAAGTAGGGACTTGACTGTTTTTACTTAGCATAGTGTAGGAAATTGCTTATTTTCTTTTCTAGCTTATTAAGTGCTTATAGGTTGTTGAATTCAGTTTCTTACTTGCTTATTTGGATTGCTAGTGGCCTGTGATAGCTTATTGTCTTCTTCCCATTGCTTATTGTGTGCAAGAAAAAGCCAAGTTTACCTTAGCAGTACTAACTCCAAAGTTAGTACTGCTGAGTGCTTAAGCCAACTTCTGGCTTATTGGGCTTTTTTCATTTGCTTATTTTGTTCCTAGAGTTTCTTATTGTTGGTGTGTTAAGCTGTGTGTGCTCATTTTCCAACTTTTCTTTCTTATTTTGTGTTAACAGTCCAAAAGAAAAAGCCAACATGTGCCTTTAAGCTTGTTTAAGCTTTCTGTCTAGTTTAGTCATTTTCAGCTCATTTAGTTATTAGATTTTAATTCCTAGTGCTTATTTAGGATTAGGATAGACAATTCCTTTTAGCTTATTTATTCAAATTTCAGCTTATTAGTCCAAAGAGTCAAAAAGGAAAAGCTATTTAAGCCCTTAAGGCTTTAACTGTCTGTTTATTTAAAGCCCTTTTTCAGCCTTATTTATAAGCATTTTCAAAAAGTCGTAGTTATGAAAACTTGTTAAGTCAAGGAGTAACAGACTTGTTTGATAAGCTTTTTGTAAAAAGAAAGGGGGGAGATAAGGTGAACCGGGTGAGCCAAGACTCGGAACCCGGGCCTCTACCTCAATACACCCTTTTTTATAAACAAGCCTTACGCTGCGCCCTTGGGGATCTCTACGTTTGTGTCCTAAGTTGTTTAGGTTATTAACCCTTTTTTGGGTCCTTAAAGCTAAAAGCTGTTTCCAGTTATTTCGGGATTATTTATATAGCCGAATTATGCGGTTTCTTATTTTTTCTTGGTTAGTATAGTGTAAATGTTATTTTTAGTTATTTTTTCAGAATTTTTAAAAAATAGTTCTAGTATTTTTACAATTTAATTTTGTTAAAAGTTTTAAAAATTCATAAAAAATACAAAAATTATCAAAAAAATATTTTTTTTTTTGGAAAATTTTTTTTACTCATAATTTACGTAGGAAAAATATAAAAATTTTTGTTGGTGTTAATTTGCAAAACTTGTGATTTTTAAAGACGAGCCTAGGGTTCGGATTCTTGTCCTTGACCGTTTTTGGGTCAAACGACCTCGTTTTCTGTTTAGTTTTTTTTCATTCTATCAATATTAGTCCCCTAGACGTAGTTTAGAAGTAAAAATTTCTTTGTCAGGTTAATTTTGAAGATTTTAGGTTTTTGACCCTTGTTCAGGGATTAGTGCATACTCGTTTTATCAGCTAAATTTCATAATTTTAGGTTTTTCTTAATCCGTTTTTGTGTGTTATTGTCATAATTTAGCTCTCACACTCACAATCTATTTCTATCATTCAAAACTCCAATCTTCCGACTTGTATCAATTTCTTCAGTCCAGACTTTTTGGGGATAACGACCCGGGAACTTTTTTTCTATACTACTTCTCGGTTTTTTTTTGTATTCCACTTGATTGTGTTTTTAGACATACTTAATATATATTTTAGTATTTTTTTATATATTATATATAAAAGGTGTGGTCAAAAATTAATAATCACCAACCTCTCCAGACATAGGACGTCCAGGGGTGGCATGCATAATATCAACAAAACTGTAATCAATAGCATGAGTAACATCCAATCCGGGTTGTCTAGCAGCAGCAGCTGCTGAACTCTCCCCCAACTTAAACCTAGGAGCGGGAGCAGTCAAACGTAACCTCTTTCAAGGCGCCACATCAGCCTCGGGAACATCCTCCTTACGGTCAGTAGCAGGTAATAGCAAAGGTAATGATGGTGCAGGTAATGGTAGTGGTGGTGATGGTAAAGGTAATGGTGGTGAGGGAATCTAGGGGAGTGGAGATGATAGTAGAGTAAGTGGATATGGTAGTGGTGATGATGAAGGGAGTGCAACAGCAACCGCAACAATGAGTGCCTCAGTAGTAGCTGCCATCGGTTTCTAGGGTCGGACAAATATCGTAGCCCTACAAAGTCTAGGTGATGGTACATGTGGAGGTGATGGAGCTCTCGACCGAATCATATAGTGGTGCCTCAGCATAAGTAAGGTCTGTATGGGTAGGTGGTGATGGAGGTGTAGGAGCAGACTCGTCGATCTCAAATGCCTCTGTATCCTTAGCTAAGGGGACAGGGTTAATAGCAGGTAATGTAGTAGAGTCGGCCGGAGCTAGATGCTCCTCCTCCTCCTCGTGCTCCTCACCATCATCATCATCATCATCATCATCCCCTTCATCAGCAGGATAATCAGCGGGATCCTCCTTAGGATCCACCTCCGAAGGATCGAAGTCAGCCACATTGCCCGGTGATAAGACTGTAGGTGAAGTATCAACAAGTAAAGGCTAATCCTCAATAGGTACCTGACAATGATAAATTCAACCCTTTATATATATTAAGTATAATAAATCTATAAATATATAATAAGAACTAAAAAAATCCTCAAGTACGAAACCGGGAAGTATGTGATTCCCGGGTCGTTATCCCCAACGAGGAATGCAATGGAAAGTCGAAAGACGGTTTGACATTTGATGCTTGAATGGAACAAAGATTTTGATTGGTTTTCTAAATCTACGGGAAATTTAATGCAATCTATACTAAAAACAATTAAGGCACACAAATTTAAACTAAAAACGCAATCGGGAATCCTAAAAACGCGTCTAAATTATCAACTAAGTCAAAATTAACCCTAAAAATGCAAACTTAGTTTCTAAACCTCTAAAATGACAAAAGAAAATTTTCTAAAAAGAAATTATATTTTTTTTACTTTTTAATAATTTTTAATGAATTAAAAAACACTATTTATCTCATTTAAAATTCTAGAACATTAAAAAATAAACCTAAAAAATTTCAACAAAATGATTTTTTACCTTAGAAAAGGTCTCAAAATATGATAAAAACTAAGAAAAATTAAATTTCACTATTTTTATAATTAAAATAAACTAATTTCATAAATTTTAAATTAAAAAGCCTACAAAATGAAAAATGACAATCTTAAAAATGATAAAATATGTTTTTAAAAATTTGTAAAACTCAAAAATATTAATTCTAAAAACTAAAAACTATTTTTCGTTTTTTTCTTAAGTTAATTTTTCTATTTTTTAAATGACTTTTTAAAATTTTAACCTACGAAAAATAAAGAAAAATAACAAATGACTTTAGAAAAATCTAAAAAATTCTACAAAAGTCCTAAATGTTGTCAGGAAGGCAGGAAAAATAAAATGCAACACACTGCTTATCAAATAAGCCTGAAGTAAGCTGGAATAAGGCTCGAAGTGCTTATGGGCTTAAAGGGCCAACATGTGTATAAAGAATAAATGTATGCAAACCTAGCAGATGGCCCTATCTGGTGCTAGTGGTTTGTGTGTGTGTTTATGGGACGACTGTGTGTTAAGGGGGAGGTCTTGTGCTTCAATCCCCACTGCTCTTTCTTTTTTTTGAATTTTTTTTTGATTTTCTTTTTGCAAAATTGTTAAAATAGCTAAAATAATCAACTTTTAAAAAACACACTTTTCTCACAAACCACTAATAAGCCCAAAATTTAGCAAAAAGAAATGACAGTTAAGCCCTTTTTTTACTATTTCTAGAATGCTTAACTTTTAAGCATTTTTAAGCACAAATAAGCAGCCAAAGTGACAAATAAGCTACCACAGAAACTTAACTACACCTAATAAGCATATGTTAACAAAAATAAGCTAAGGAAAATAGCAAATAAGCATAATAAAGCAGATAAGCAAAATGTACTAAAACTGTTAAACCACAGCCTAAGTAGGCACTTTTGAGCTTAAAAATAAGCCACAAAACAGAACCTTATGACCAAAAGACCTCAAAACAGATTAAAATTGGACTTCAAAGAACACATATCATTTTTCAAAAAGCAGTTTAAAATAAAGGATAAGCCAAAAAAATAAGTTGAAAAAGCAGTTTCTCAAATTTTCAAGACTTGGCAAAAAAAAAAAAAATTTGACATATTGTACAATAACAAAAACAACAAATGCAGGCTAAAAGGTTTTGGTTCTAACTTGTTTTAACTATTCATTAGACACAAAAACATCACACATTCATAAGATTCCAAGATCTAATCAATAGCACTGATTTACACACCAAGATCTTCACAGATTCAGACAACCACTAATATAAGATAAGATTTTGAGATTTAACACTCAACAACTTTTGGAAACTGAATTTTAGGACTAATGTAAGCTAAACTAAACTGACTCAAGTGTCAAAAGCTCATTCTGACCCATTTTCACCCACATACTCAGTTAAACCAAACACCCTTTTAAAAGTTAAAATGCCTTTTCTAACTTGAAGACTTAAAATTTAGAATTAAAACCTTAAAGACCAGATGTTATTTAACTTAAATTAACCTTAATGCCACCAGCCTTAAAATCCACGCAAACTAAGACATCCATCTAAAGATTAACAATTTTGCTATGATATAAGCTAACTTTAGACAGATTTATAACGAAACAACTTGCACAAATGAAATTCAAACTACAACCTAGGCAAAATAAGCATTAAACATCATAAACAAGCATAAATAAGCAGCTACAAACAAGAAATAAGCACTAATAAGCAGTTGAACAGTAAATGAGCTAAAAAGTGAAAAATGGAAAACTACACAAAAGTGCCAAGCTTTCTGTCAATGAATGTTTCTTAGACACAAAATAACTTTTACTGATACACCTCCCATGAGGTTCTATATAACACCCCGTGTTTTAGGGTCATTGATGTCGTCAATAAATTCACTATGTATTTTTAGTATTGTACGCGTTTGCTTTAAATCGTAAACGTTAAGTTAAATCGCGTAAGCTAAAAATTATCATTCAATGTAAACGGGCATAAAATAATTAAATGTTTACATCAAGCAAGGGTTAAGTAATTATTTTGAGGATAATTATTAACATTGTTCATTTATTTTTATCGGTTACGTAAAACGTTTACGTTTCGCGATTAAATTACGTTTAGGCATACCCGGAACCATATTAATTAATCTACGCTTCAACAAATACTTATTTTTACATCCAACACTCAAGTTTTATTAAACTTTACTCAAGTTAGCAATGTTAGTCATATAGTTCATAAAAATAAACTAACACCAAGCTACATGTTACCATTTATACATCTACACTTTATATAAACTACTTTAAACTTTCAAGTATAAGTAAATAATGTGTACAAATATCTAAGAACACAATCTTGGTAATCTCCCCCCATCCTCATCTCACGTTAACAAAATTACATATAATGAGGGACAAAGAGCACACAAACTCTCCCACTTGGTCTTGTACAACACTTCTTCCATTTAACTATAATGTTATGTTTCTATTGGTGACACATAACACACTTCCCAAAGACCCTGCATGGGTGTCCCTTGAACAAGAAAACAAATATTTGACTAGCCTTTATACTCAATTTACTACAAGCATACAAGTGGTAAGAAACTACAACACTTCACAAACAACTACTCAACAAAAAATCAAACCATTCCTCCCTTTTCTTCTCTTGCTAGGATACGACACAAAACAAAACCCTAAAAATGATTCATACAAAATTTTCTCTGCCAACCTTTACATACACTTCCCACATATATCTAAGATTCAAATTTGCCATAAAAGTTATTTCATGAGGAACTCGCCCGGGTCTTCCTCCGCGACTCGACAAGTGGAATTTCCAAATTTGATCTGGTACTGGTGCTGCTCCTGTAGCACTCGGGAACCTTATATATTGGCCCCTCTCTGAAATCGAAGAGGTTCGGCGGAGCAAACTTTAAAATAACTATCTGACAAAGGCTTTATAAGACCTAGTTCCTCACCCTGGGGAGCCCCGGTCCTATTTGTCAAGAAAAAAGGGAATGGATACATTCCGGATCGTGCATGATTATCGGGAATCTGAACAGCTAAGTGAAGAACTGTTTCCACTTACTAAGAATTGTGATTTATTTGATCTAACCTTCAGGGTCGAGTGTTCTACTCGAAGATCGACCTAAGGTCAGGTTATAAACCAATGAGGGTTCGAGAGAAGAATCATTCCGAAGACCGCCTTAAGAACTCGATTACGGCCATTATGAACTTCAAAGTTATGCCATTTGTGCTTTGACACTAAATGCACTACAGTATTCTTGGAACCTTATGAACGGGGGTGTAAACATATTTGGATAAATTCATGATCTTGTCTTTATTGATGATATTACTGATATACTCGAAGAACAAGGTAAGAACAGGAGAGCACCTTAAGTTATCTTAGAAGTTGTTGAAAGGGAGTTGTATGCCTAATTTTCTATAGTGTGAACTTTTTGGATTACTAAAGTACAGTTCCCTCGGTCAAGTGATTGACAGATAGGGTATTCACGTGGACCCTAGCCAAGATCAAATCCATTTAAATGGGCATACTACTATATGTTCACCAACAGAGGGATTCGTTCAATGTTTAGGTCTTGCTGGGCTATTATCGAAGATTCATCGAAGAATTTTCGAAGTTTTCAATAACCAATGACCAAGCTTCAATCAGAAGAAAGGTCAAGTTTGTGTGGGTGTGACAACAAGAAACAGGTTCCACTGTTTAACAGCAGAAGTGTGTAGCATGCACCAATTATGGCTTTACTTGAAGGAAGCGAAATATTTTTCGTATACTGCGATGCTTCGATCAAAGGTTTGGGCGTATGTTGATAAAGAGAGAAGGTGATTGCTTATGCATCACGCCAGCTGAAAATTCATGAGAAGAACTATACGACTCATGATTTAGAACTTGGAGCGGTAGTGTTTTCTCTGAAACTTTGGAGACACTATTTGTACGAAACCAAGTGTACGGTGTTCACGGATCACAAGAGTCTACAACACATTCTTAATCAAAAGGAGCTGAATATGAGGCAACGTCGTTGGTTATAATTGCTTAGTGATTACGATTGCGAGATTCGTTATCACCTAGGGAAAGCAAATGTTGTCGCTGCGCCCTTGAGCAGGAAGAAAACGAGAGCCACCATTAAGGGTAGGAGCCTTAGTCATGACCTATAGGTTTGTATCTCCCCAAACAAATTTTGGGATGCTCAAAATGGAAGCACGAAAACCAGTGTACATCAAGAACCGAAATGTTTTAGTGGCATGTTGGTTGAAAATCAAAAAAAAAAAAAAAATAAAATAAAAAAAAAAAAAGGATCCAGAGATGCTTAGGGATGGAAAAAAGTTAGAACCTCGCGCGGAATTGAACTCTATGTCTAACGGAGGAGGTGGTTGCCCATGGCTTTGTCGGATTTGAGGATTGTGATCATGCACGAGTCCACAATGTCAAGTATTCTTCCATCGGGTTCCGAAAAGATGTTACCAAGACATGTCAAAGCCTAGGATTGGAGGCCTAATATGGAAGGCCAAACATCGCCACCTATGTTTAGCATAATGTCTAGTGTTTGCTAAGGTCAAAGCGTACATCATCAAAACAAAGGCCTCAGGATTGGGTACACACTCTGATATACCTCAATGGAAGTGGGACAACATCACTTTGGATTTGTCATAAAGCTTCATAAGCTCGTCACTAGGCTACGACTCTATTTTTGGCGTGATTGTGCACCGGTCTCACCTAAGTCCGCAATCTTTTGTACCGATTGAGAGAGACTGACTTGATGGATAACTTGCAAGGATGTACCTAAAGGAGGTGGTACGAGGCTATGGAATTAACTTCTTAATTATTTGTGATCGTGAACCTTAGGTTGCATCAAATTTCTAGAGGTCACTTCAGAATGTCTTTGGCGTACTTGTATGGCATATGAGTAACTTCGTACCATCCCACATTCAAACGGACAAAGCGACGAGGACTACTTCAAAAAACTCTCAAGGATATGTTGCCGTGATTGTGCAATCGACTTTGGAAATGGGTTGGGGTTAACCATTTGACATTAGTCGAGTTATCATATAATAATAGTATCACCGCTGCATCAAGGCCGTACACATTGAATGCCTTTTACGGCTCGAAAGTGTCGTTCACCGTTTGTTGAGGCCGAGGTTGGAGAGTTCAACTAAATGGTCCTGAAATTGTACAGAAACAACTAAAGAAGATCATTCAAAATCAAGCAGAGAATGCAAGCTGCCATGCGGATCGACAAAAGAGTTACGCGGAATTTAAACGTAAACGATGGACTTTTCAAGTTGGGGATAAAATTTATGCTTAAAGTTTTGACTTGGAAACGGGGTCGTCATTTGGACCAAAACGGGGGAAGTTGAAACCCTAGGTCTGTCTGGACCATTTTAGCGTATTATAAAAGGGTTAGAAGGAGGGTGCTTCCAAGCTCATGTCTTCCCGCAAGAGCTGTGCAGGGTCACAATTCAATTTATGTATCAACTTTGACAAATGTGCCATGCACGACGAACCATTAGCCGTTTCGTTGGATGGACCCTTCACTTTGATGACCAAGCTTCATTTTGCTCGAGGGAGCGGTAGAAAAATTGGAACATGAAGTTAAACGGTTAGAAGTGATAGGCGTATTCCACCTAGTCAACGGTTTGATCGGAACTCCCAGGAAAGGTCCTGACGTTTACATGGGAATGCGTTAGATCAATTCTAGGGCTAGGAATTTCTACACCGCTATTCACTAAGGACAACACCTTCGCTCAATGTGACGCTTCCTTAAGCCTTGAGGACAAAGGCGCACTTAACTAGGGGAGACTATCAACCCTACTCCGTGTTTATTGGGTTATTGTCGGCGCCGTAATCAATAGTCTATTGGGTTGTTGAGAGTATTGTAAGCGTTTGAGTTAGATCAGCGTTTTACGGGTTGGATGAATCGCGGCTTTGAGCTTTTTGGATGTATGAGTGAATATGTAAGATACGGGCTCAACTTTTCTCTGAGTTTTTGGGGTTATGCATGCAAGGGTTTGTAATGAGTCCGTGAGGGGTTTATTATTATAATTACATGGGGGGGACTGGTATGGGGGATCAGGTTTTACAGCGGGTATTTTTCTCAGGGTACCGGGGAAGGGTGGTTTTGTCCAGGGGTGGATTTGAGCTTAACGGTTACCAGTGCGTTGGATGACGTGAGAGGACTTAATTTGTATGGTGCGGGGTATGAATTAATCGAAATTTGGGTGATGGTTTAGGGTATGATTGGGAGATTAGGGGTGGATGTCGTGGGAATGTCTTTTGTCTTACGTTACTATTTCGCCGTATGGGTTTACAAGGGTGTATGAGTCTAGGTTTGTTATTAGTAGGGTATACTTGCATTGGGATTATTGGTTTGATGTGGGTCTTTTAGAGTAGTATCTCAAGGGGTCTCCCCACACAAAACGTGAGTGGGTGTCTTCACTATATGCGTGGGGGTAGCGCATGGTCGATCTATTTCTCGCGAAATAGTGGGGAGGGGTATTATAGGTATGCTGGTTTACACCGTGGCTTGGGGGGGTGTGGGCTAAAGGTTGTCACAGTCTTGCGGAGTAAAGTAAGCTGGTGACCAGGAGTAATATGCATAACATTTTTAGGGTCGATGCCGGTGATACTCGTACTTCTAGCTGCAATGTGGCGATGAACCACACACCACTTTCACAACACTTAACCAAAAAATCAAAACCATTCCTCCCTTTTCTCTCTTGCTAGGCCACGACACAAAACAAACACCCTAAAATAATTCATACAAAATTTTCTACCACCTTTACACACATTCCCACACTATATCTAAGATACCTCAAGGTGATTTGAAGTATTGGTTAAGCTTTTACAAGGGTTAATCAAGAAAGGAAGCTAGAGTTTTTATTTGGAAAAATTAGGGTTTTCATTCTTGCAAGCTTGGGTTTAAAGTCCCTAACACAAGCGGTTTAGCAACCATAAGTTCCTCATGATACAATTATTTCATTTAAGGTCATCTAAAATGCCCTTATCTTTTCTTTTCAACTGAGTTATATATGGTTTAGGATGCGTCTATGTAGGTGAATTGATCACAGCTAGGATTTGTGTAACTTGGTATAAAGGGCAGGTGTCTTACGGGTAATCATGGATTGAAGGGACTTGTACCAAATTTTTTTTGAGGGATGGTATTTTAAGGTTTAAGGATGGGTAGGTAACTAGACTTTGGTTAAGCATTGGGTCGAGGGACTTTTTTTGATTGATGGTGTAAACTGTGTAATTAAGGTTTACTTAAGGTTTTGTGATAGGTTTATAAGTGTTATTCCTAGAAATGGTTTAACTTGGACATTTGGACCATTTATTGCGCATACTAATGGACTCTGGAGTTTTTATGTACGCAGACATTATTATAATTTTGGACTATTAAAAATTCTTGTACCGGTAATTATACCCCAAAAGTCACCAAAAAGTACATCCAAAACAAGCTTTATATAAAAGTATACATATTAAACATAAAGGGGATGTTTGGATTTCGAATTTCTAACAGTGGGTTTTGACCTTTTAATTAAAAATATGTGTGTGTGTTCTCATGACGTTCCAAAAAGGTAAGAAACTCGAAAAACGATTAATAACGAGAAGGTTACGATAAAAACAGATTTAAGTTAATCCTCGTTTATAAAATAAACATTTATAAAAGCAAGTTATAAAATACTTCTAAAACAGAAAGTTTAGTATTTTTCACAGATTGTACATATTTTTAGGATTCCAAAACAATAAGAAACGTATTTTTTCGATTAAAAACGAAGAAGTTATGAATTACGCGAGTTTATATACATAAAATGTATAAAAATACTTTTATAAAACCATTTTAACAAAAAGTTACTGTTCATGACAGAAACATTTATTTTTGTAAACCTCATAAATAAATAGAACTTTTAAGTACCGAGACGTGCACGAAAGAATTTACTAAAAAGGACTAAAAAAGAATAAAATAAGTCGTTTACGATAATTAAAGTTTATAAAAGTAATTTTATAAACTATGAACAGTAAAAATTAATGTTCATCAGCAGACCCCACTTTATAAAAATGTGATAATTTTAATAACGAAGACGTGTTCGAGGGAATCGCTAAAATAGGGATTAAAACGAATAAGTTGTTGCATTTATGGGTTTTACAACAATTGAATTTATAAAAGTAAATTTATAAAACGTCATAAACAGTAAAAGTACTATTCATCAGAAGGTTATAAAATATAAAAATGTAATATTTTTATATATCATCTTAATACGAAGACGTGGACGTAAGAAATACGAGAAACAGGTTTAAAACAGGAAAGTTATGTTAGTTTTACCAAAACGATAATTATAAATGTTTTCACTTTATAACAACGATTTTTAAATTACAAATAGATGGTGATGAGCTATATAGGATTGTATACGATATTAGTTATCGAAGTACGTAGTACTTATACGACCTATGTTTGATTAGGTTGCCTTCGGATTCGTTCATGACTCGTTATTTCACTTACTCAATTATTACTCATTCACTTCACTGCTGAGGTGAGTTCATAGCCCCACGTTTTACATGATTTTGTTTTATAAGTTTTTAGGGTGAGAAACATGCACTGTATTATAATTGGACACAAGTGGATAAGTTTTATATTATGATTACGTGTTGCCTAAGTAGCGATAACCATAGTTGAGCCCATTATCATGAACTGTCAGTTACTGGATTGTGAGCGCGAATGTTATGAATAGATCTATTGGGATTGACATCCCCGTTCGGGTGATTAGCTATCACTGGGCAAACGAACGTATACCATGTCGAACATAGGATGTTGCAGGTTAGAACATCATCACGGGCAATGTAGGCCATTTATATGGTATTCATTTATGTCGAGCTTCAGTGTCATGAGCTTAGGGCAACGTAATTACATTTATATGATGTCTGCATCTGTTGCATTATCATACACTTGGGAAATCTTGTGGTCCTACAATATACGATTTATCAAACCTATGAATTACCAACATTATTGTTGATGTTTTAAAGAAATCTTTTTCAGGGGATTAGTAAATACGAGGTGCAAGGGACACATTGGTGGTTTTGATTTGGATATCATGCATTAAAGATTTTGTCGCATTACGTTTTGTATAACTGTTATGGGCTAGAAATCTTTGTATTTTGAACAAGTGGACAAGTGAAGCTTCGGCTTATGTAACAAATACTTTGTTAATTCCAATGTATCAGTTTTAAATGACTTTTTGGTCGTTCTATATACATCTTGTGTTATTGATCTATGAAGTAACACGCCCCGGACCCTTATTCTGCTGCGACCTAATTTGGGGGTGTTGCACGACTTCTCGACGATCATTCCCAACAATTGCAGAACCTCTTACCCGCCATGTTGGCTCAGGTTAGTAACTGAGGAAATGTTGGAAATCAGAATGGTAATG
>BQNB010073439.1:20638-32116 GCA_026074375.1 Tanacetum coccineum
CAAACGAACGTTATAGCATGTCGGAGCAAAGAACGACATATACATGAACATGAACATTTACCGTGCCTTGAATAAAGTGGCATACACCTAAGTATACGCAACAGTTTCATGAACTTAGAGTAATCGTAATCATTGTTTTATACACACATGAATATTTACGCTGCCTTGAATAAAGTGGCATACACCTAAGTCTACGCAACAGTTTCATGAACTTAGAGTAATCGTAATCATTGTTTTATACACACATGAATATTTACGCTGCCTTGAATAAAGTGGCAATACATACTTTGAACAATGGTGGTCCAACTATGCTTAACTTTTTGTGACTATTTGGGGATTGAAATGGTCATGCATACTTTAAAACTCTTTGATTTCCAACATTCATACGTACATTTTTGGTGGCTATTATAAGGATTGAAATAGTCATACATACTTTACGAAACTTTGGTTCAACATTTACACTTAAACAAACCTATGAACTCACCAACTTTATGTTGACACTTTTTAAGCATGTTTTTCTTAGGTGAATTAGATGCTTGGCTTATGTGATGTGCATTGGAGTCTAAATAATTCAAGATTTCTTTTCAAACGACACAGTTAGAGGTCGTTCTCTCATGACTTGAACAATGGTATTATGAAGTAACGCTCCCAGAAACATCTTCCAATGCGACCCATTTTTGGGGGTGTTACAAGATATCTATGGCAGGTTTGTCTATGAGGACAACCTAATCCAAAGAAGGTATTCAGACACCAAAAGGCCCTCACAACTACTCCCTCAAGCAGTGCTATTTCTACTGCCTTTGTTAGATATTAGAAAAAGACTCGGTCACCCCGTGTATTTTACCGTTTATTGTTGCTCGTAGTTAAGTAGTTAATGTATAATGTTTGGTAGGGCCAGGTAGTAAACCCAACATGTTATCCCTTTACCAAGGCCCTAGGCCGGTTACAATTGTAAGTATAAAAGCCTCTTCCATGCCATGGAAGAGGTGGGTTAGTCATTTCATTTATACAAGTTCATTTTCTCACTCTAGAAAGCTCTCCATCACTTTCTCTCTCTAGAAATTGGCTAATCCTCTAGTCATTCGATTGTGTTATGATTTCCAATATCCTACAATTGGTATCAGAGCACATGGGATGATTAGCTAGATTGTGTGTGCGTTTTCTTGGTTAGTTTAGATCAAAAGTTTGGTTTTTGAAGGTTTATAGTCTTGTTCTTGGTTTTCTTTGATCTCGACGTTTGTGATGTTAAAGTTAATGTTTTTATAGTTGCTATAGCCTTCTAGTACCAAGTTGTGCAAAAGAAACTAGGCAAAAACGTTCAAAAGGGTGATTTTTAGGTGTTTTTAGGTAAAAACCCAATTTTTTCATTCTAGCGAGTTAGGCTACTATTTGTTAATCTTCCTAGCGAGTTAGATCACTGTATTGGCAAGTTTTCGGAATCATACAATGTGTCAGAAAGTAATATGTCAGCGAGTTGTCGTTTTGTGCCGGTAGTGAGTTACAGGTAGCGAGTTACAAGTAGCGAGTTACAGGTAGCGAGTTAGATACTAGCGAGTTACAGGTTTTTAAAGATCTTTTTCTAGCGACTTGTAAACATGAACTTTGTCAATTTAATTTCTTGCCAGCGAGTTGTCTAATCTCTTCCAGCGAGTTAATCATAGCGAGTTACAGGTTTTTGAAGATCTTTTTCTAGTGACTTGTAAACAGGAACTCTGTCAATTTAATTTCTTGCCAGCGAGTTATCTACTCTCTTCCAGCGAGTTACCTCCAGCGAGTTACCTCCAGCGAGTTACCTCCAGCGAGTTATTGACTTTTTGGATTTTTGAACTAAATTCTTCAACGATTAATCCTAACAAACCTTTACAACAATTCACCATTTTACACAATCAATCACCACTTTTAACATACAATCACTAATCATTGTTCGATCAACTTAATCATTTTATAATCAATTAAGATGGCTAATCTTTTAGAAGACATCCAATGTGCCGGTTCAGTTACCTAACCACCTATGCTTGATAGGACTGACTTTGCATCATGGCAACAACGTATTTGACTATATTGTCGGGGTAAAGAGAATGGTGTGAATATTTTGAAGTCAATTGATGAAGGACCATTTTAGATGGGGACATTTCGAGAAACACTAACTGAAGGGACTGAAGGTGCCCCACATCTAGGTCCAGAACGACCACGAGTCTATTCAGACTTGTCACTTGATGATAAGGAAAGGTACAATGCTGACATTCGGGCAACGAACATCCTACTTCAAGGGCTGCCAAAAGATATCTACTCTCTTATCAATCATTACACCGATGCAAAGGACATATGGGACAATGTGAAGATGCTCCTGGAAGGTTCAGAATTAACAAAAGAGGACCGTGAATCACAACTGTATGATGACTTTGAACACTTCCATCAGAACAAGGGAGAAACCATTCACGACTACTATGTCTAGTTTGGCAAACTCATCAATGACATGCGGAACATCAAGATGACCATGTCCAGAATGCAGTTGAACTCCAAGTTTGTGAACAACATATTGCCTGAATGAGGTATATTTGTAACAGCAGTGAAACTGAATAGAGGATTGAGGGACTCCAACTATGATCAAACGTATGCTTATCTGAAGCAACACGAGGCACATGCCAATGAGAACAAAATGATGCTGGATCGATTCACTCAACACACTGTAGATCTACTTGCTTTGATGTTAAATGTCTCACACCAGCAACACTATTCACAATCATCTACAACTCTACCATCCACATATGTTCCACCACACTTTGTTGACAACACTCAACTTGATTCGAGACTCTCTCCAACAGACAACTTAATTGAGAATTTAACCAACACACTTGCCCTACTCACCCAATCATACAAAACATACCTACCTCAAACAAACAATCAACTCAGAACTTCATCAAATACAAAGAACCAAGCTACAGTTCATGACGGGAGAGTTGTGTTTCAGAATGTTTAGGGTCGACAAAATAGAGGTCAGGGGAACAATGCACGGGGTGGAGGTGCAGCTGGTTATGGGGGAGCACAGAACAGAGTTGGGAATGCTAATCCAGGTCAAGCAAGGCAGATTAAGTGCTACAACTGCAACGGTATAGGCCACATAGCAAGGAACTGCACTCAACCCAAGCATCCACAGAACTCCGAATACTTCAAAGACAAGATGTTGCTGATGCAAGCTCAGGAGAATAGGGTGGCATTGGATGAAGAGCTGTTATTGTTTATTGCATGTGGACAAGACAACACTATTGATGAAGATGTGGATGAGAAACCTATTCAGGATTTAGCACTCAATGTGGACAACGTGTTTCAAGCTGATGACTCTGATGCTTTTGATTTAGATGTTGATGAGGCTCCCACGACACAGACTATGTTCATGGCTAATCTATCATCCGCATATCCTGTTTATGATGAAGCCGGTCCGTCTTATGATTCGGACATTCTATCTGAGGTACACGACCATGATCACTATCAGGATGCTGTTTGTAAACATCATGAAGAACACGAGATGCATGACAATGTACAACCAAACTACGTTGTTAACTCATATGCTAATTATATGAGTGATAGTAATATGATCCCGTATGAACAATATGTAAAGGACAACGCAGTGCCAGTTGTACAAAGTAATGTATATTCTGCTCCAAATGATGCATACGTGATGATATTTAATGATATGCATGAACCGCATGCCCAACCTGTCTCAGTCACAACACGGAACACAGTAGTCGACAATTCATTAACTGCTGAACTTGCAACATATAAGGAACAAGTTGAACTGTATGAAAGACGGGCCAGGTTTGAATTAACGAAAAGAGAACAAAAGATTGATGAACAATTAAGAATAGTTATCACTGACCGTAATATTAAGGAAGAAACTCTGAAAAAGGAACTTCATTCTGTAAAAATGCAACTTGCTTCTACCATCAACCATAACAAGTCAATGGTAAAAGAAGTTACGTCTTTGAAAAAGGATTTTAAACAGAAAGAAAACAAATACCTTGAAGAATTTTTAGACTTGAAAGCTTTAAAAGAAAAGTTTGAGGATAAATTATACAAACAAGACCAGTCTCTTCAAACAGTTCACATGTTGTGTAAACCAAAGCCCTATTATAATGAACAGAATAAGGTAGCTATTGGCTACAAGAACCCTTTATGCCTCACCCGTGCAAAGCAACTTCAGCCTGCTCTATATAATGGTTATGAAATTATCAAAAACAATCATGTTTCGGCTATAGTGCACAACACAGAGGATACCCTAGAGATAGCTGAAATCACTAGGAGGAAAATGAATGACAAAATGAAAGACCCTGAGTGTGTGACTAATAAGGTTAAGATTGCACCACCTGATTACTCGAAAGAGAATTATTTAGCGACCTTCACACCATAGAAGCAATTGACCCCCGAGCAAATATTTTGGTCTCAAGATCTCATCAAGATAAAAGCAGAAGCTCTCAAAAAGTAGACCACAGCCTCAAGACCTATTAAAGCATTGACGATGTACCCGCCAAATACACCTGCAACGCTTGTCCCTAGGGTGCTTCCAACAAAGAGTCAAGTGAAAATTAATATTTTTACACTCATACAACTCTTTTCGGAATTTGAAAAAACCTGTAAAAAGAGAATTACACCAACTGGGCTCACTGAAGGGGAAAGGGGTTTTGAACAAACCAAGGAATGTTATCTCACGGAGGTCATTCCATTCTTCAAAACACTTAAAGAACATTTTGAGGGCATTCAAAAGGCTCTAACTAAAGAAATTAAAGAAATGAAAGATGTTTTTGAAGAATTAGAAGCTGAGGTTGACCAAAATGTTGTTGACAGGAAACATGATGAGATTGAACAGAAAAACCTTCTTATTGCACATGATAATTTAATTGCCGATTGCTTGTCCAAAGAAGTGTTTTATGTTGCAACGAATTCTGAGCTTAATGTTTCTAGATTTACTGAAATGCATGATGCTCACACTATTGTTGAGGTGCGTTGTCTGGAACTTGAAGCTGAGCTTTCTAATTTACGAGATAAGATTCAAAATGATAATCATAATGAGTTAGTTAAATGGTTTTCCAATCTTGAGGTAAATCACTTAAACCTGTAGTTAAAGTATCAAAACCTTAAAGAAAGTTTTGGAAATAATCCATCAACACCCGCTAGAGATACTCCTGATTTTGATTCAGCCTTTGTAATCGGAAAAATGAAAGCTTCTCTTCAAGGAAAGGACAACGTCATTAATAAATTGAAAACGCAAATCTCTCACTTGCAAGAGACCCGTAGTGAAGCTGACCGTACACTTGACTTCAGGGCCTTAGATTTTCAGATCACTCAGTTAACTGAAAAAGTCACTGTTCTTCAAGAACAAAATGAGCTTTTTAGGGCAGAAAATGCAAAAATTAAGCAGCATTACAAAGAATTGTATGATTCTATTAAGATCACTCGTGCTAAGCATCTAGAACAGACAAATGCCTTGACAACTGAAAATGAGAATCTGAAAGCCTAAATGCAGACTAAAATGAAAAGTGTCACTAAGGATCATGTAAATCCAACAGCATGTGTGTTCCACTCAGGTGACAAACTTCTTAATAACTTTTGATTATCATCTTCTTGTGAAAGCTTTTCATCCAAAATCTCCAACTGACTCACAAGCTTTTGAAGCTTATCAAAAGTTTGATCAAGAATCTCTAAGCTTGGAGCAGTGAAGTTTTCATATTGCTGCTTTAAGACATTCCTTTGAGTCTTTTTAGTAGCTGTATTCCTACCAAATCTCTTTTCTACAGCTTCCAGCAACTTTTTAGCATCCTTTATAAAGTTGAACTTTAACTGATGTTCATTGGGAATGTCCATCATTAAAGTACTTCTAGCTTTCACCTCTAATCTTTTCTGAGCCTTTTCTTCAGTAGTTTTAATAGGCATCACTGTCACAACACCTTCCACATTTGTTGTTTTTGGCAAGGTTGTATCATTTTCTATGACTTCCCACAGTGCATATTCTATCATATGGATATATTATTCAATCCTCATCCTCCGTATCTCAAACTCAATAGGTTTGAGCATGGGAGCTTTGGATGCAGCAATCATGTGTGTAGAATCTTGATCCATATCTTTTAACAAAAGATCTTGTGTATAAAAATAGGTTCTTCTTATTCAAAGCTTTTTAACAAGCTCTGATACCACTTGTTGATCCCACTTCAATAGATTGAATTCCTTAAGCTTGTTTAAGGTTTAGTTATATTAGATAAATCTAACACAACTATAGTAAAAGCTTTGTTTGAATGTATTAAAGATTATGCAAAATCTAATCTTTAATATTAAGAAGAATTATCAATGAAACAGTAATTCTATGAACATACAATTCAACAAATAAGCTCCACTATTTTTAATGATAACAATGCAAATACTCTCAAAGTATTAGGGTTACAAAGACCTTGAAGCTATGAATTATACGACTAAGATTGATTTTTGGTTTTGGTTCTATTGATTTTTGGTTGTATTTGGTACTTAGTATATTTATCAAGTCTATCTAATGCGCGACAAGTAATAAGCCCCCACCCCTCTTTTTTGATATAAATACCAAGCAAGTCCTACCTCGCCTGTCTGCTAAACAACATGTGCCACTATTGTGACAACTGTGCCTTGAGCAAGTTAGTCAACCGTTAGCATTGACTTGAGTTTCATTATGTATTATAATAATTATGTGTTTATGTGATCTTATGAGAGTTGGTTACAAATCCATTCAGCGTGATCATCTCATGGTGATTAAAGTTATGGATGTGATGGATATTTCTTTATGTTCACATTTTAGTGACAATACGAATGTTGGTAAAAATTTATGTGTGTACGTATTTATATGTATATGTATACGTATTTGGGTAATAGGAATTCGCGAGAATAGAAAATTAGTTTAGAAATTTTAGTTAGTAGATATTAATATTATTAAGTTAGAGAAATAAAGTATGAAATTAATTTATTTTAGGTATTTAAAACTAGTTTTATTTAGAAGGGTGTCTAAATAAATAAAGGTTTTTATAAAAATAGCATAATTAAAAGGTTTTTGTGTAAATAATAAATAACAAAAAAATAGAAAAAAATAAAGGGATGTTTGTTCGGCCGGATATGGGAGAAAAAGGAGGAAGGAAAAATAAATTTTAGTCCAACTATGATTCTAATTTGGTAATTATCTAAATCTTTTTCTCTTCACTATAAATACAAACCCTTCACCCCTATTTTTTTTAAATTTAGTCGAACCAAGAGCAGAGAAAAAAAAGTTTTTTTTTATTCAAGATCTAAGTGGTGGTTCGTGTTAATTAATCAAAGGTTTTAGGTATGTTCATAAACTTTAATTGTTTTAATTTTCTTTTTAAATCATGTAACAATAAAGTGATGGATAAATTAGGATTTTATAAAATCTGTAAATTAATGATGTTAAACTTAATTAGAATTGTTTATGGTTTAATTAGAATCATATTGATGTATCCGGTAAGAGTTAGAATGCGATAAAATTGAATTTAGGGTTGAGAAGAATTTTGAGTCATCTTGTTTGAATGTTATCTCATGATTGGTAACGAGAATTTTGATGAATCTTATGTCTATTGATAAGTTCAGCGAGTTTAGTTTCCATAAAATCTGGCCTCGAAAGTTTTTAAGGTCGGGAAGTCATTCAAATATTAGTTACACTAAAAGTTGTCAGATCAGTAAATACGGGTCAGATTTAGGTCATGTTTGTGAGGGTAAAACCTATACTTAAAAGTAAAATTCATCTTATCCCTTATACAGTAGTTAAGTTCCATATGTCTATAGATAATCCTGTAAAAATTAGCCTCCGAAAGCATGTCTAAGTATGGTAGTTAGAGTGATATATTTTGGGTTGTGCAATAATCGCTCGCACACGCTCTATTAGGACAATTTTGAAGTTTGATTTTATTTGAGGGTATTTACACATGTAAGTAAATACTTTGGAATCACACAAGGTAGTTTATTATATAATAATGAAAATGGGTAACTTTGGTTTAATTTATGAAGGTCATTATTAAGGAATTTGGTACGTAAAGAGACACCTAAATTCTGCATTTATGTGTTAATTGTAAGTAGCTAGTGGAAAGTGTTAGTAAGATGGTTAGGTTTTGGGCATGATTTCGGGGTGGTTGACACATGATGGGTTAATGAACCCGTTGACATCTCATCATATGTGTGTTACATGTACTAGAGCTTTTAGCTTGGTCGCGTGTAACCGTGTTTATTTATTTGTAAACTACATCACTCGTTAATTTTGTTTATTATAGACCCCCCTTTTTTTATTATGTTGCGTGTAGAGATTTGGAAGCTGCGTTTGAGTATCTAGGTGAGTTTCATAGTCCTATTTTACTATGTTTTCTTGGGATGGAAGTGATGCAAAATATGTTTCAAAATGTTTTGATTATGTGATTATATGGTTCAAGTTACACATGGACATTTAAGTAGCTATTATATGTTATGTGCTGCATGTTGTATGATGTTGCATTGTTCTTCACCTACTTTGTGTTTAAGAGGTTTCGCCTACTTGGTGTGGGTATGAACCTGTGTGTGTGCTACGGTACCAAGAGTCTGGGATTTGGGGATTTCATTCCTCTCCATGACTATTTTTTTGTTGCATTGGATCGGGGGACACGTTCCGTCCCTTGAGCATTTTAGTTACATGAAATGCTAGATGTATATAGCCCGCTTATTTGTCCTGCCATGTTTTGTTTTTTATATAATCAAAGTAATTGATTTAAATCTTGTATTGGTATCGTAAAACCTATGACTCTCACCAACCATTGTGTTGACGTTTTAAGCATCATTTTCAGGTGAGCATTATGATGGTGTTGAAGTAAATAAAAGTGGCTAGAGAGACCATTAGGCTGCATTGGAAGTTCCAGTTGATTTTGTTTCGTATTTTGTTGCATGAATTCTTGAATGTTTTTATTAGGTTTGTGAGACATTGTCTTTGTATTGATGAGACCTCTTTTTCATTAATACAAGATGCCGTTCTTTTGTTTTCGGTATTGTCATGACACATCGTGTCTTTTATATTAGTTATGCATGTAGTGATTCTCTATTGTTGACACCATTGTGTTGTGATGATATCCATGATGTTACGCCTCGTGTTTCCGCCTTGGCGGGGTGTGACAGATTGGTATCAGAGCCTTTGGTTATAGAGAAGTAGGTGGTTTGGCCTAGACTATAACCTAGGAGTCCTTCATATAGTTGCATTTTAGGGCTTAAGTGTATATGTACGTATCTACTATATTTTCTCGCTACTTAAAAGCTTTAATTTTTCCTATTTTTGCATTACTGCTATATAATATAATATATATACTTTTCATTATGGGGATCTAATAGTATATACCCTTCTTTGTGCTATTTTAGTCATGTCTCCTCCAGCTTGTGCGTCTCGTGCTAAGTTTCATTGGGGAATCACCTTTGCAACTGGACGCAAGCATTTTACCGATCCAGAGACAAAGCTTAGGATGAAGCATACGAACCATAGAGTCCTGATACCAAAAGGACCGTACCCGCGCCGAATTGAAGAAAAGTTAACTAAGAAACAAGTAGGAGGAAAATGAACCCTAGTAAAGGAGATGTTGATAATTTCAAAAGATGGAGAAATCTCTGAATTCCATGAGTACCACTTATCTGGAGGGGAAGAACCAACTAAACAACCAAGAGCTTTAAATGAGTATGGATTCGTTGATCATCCAGAACTCCAAATGAATGAATTTGCTCCGCATCGACTACCTCAACGAGAAGGCAACATGAATGGTTGGTTGATTGAGGATGAGGATGAGCCTCTAGAGCATGAAGCATCAGAAAAAGAGGTAGACTCGGATCTTAAATCCACCACAAGTAGTAAGCCTATGTTAAAAAAGACAACTAAAGCTGATCCTGACCGCGCGTCTCGCAACTGTCCGTATTGTTCTAAGTGATTGATATGTTTTAGCTTATTTTCTTTTTCTTTTGACGTTTGGAGCCATGTTAGGAATGTTATTTTCAACTTTTGGATTTTGAGTATTTTAATAATAAAAGTGATTTTTTAGGATTATTCCTTTGTGTTACTTGTTGTTTTTTTAAGGTGCTATGTGGTGTGTTTATTTCATGAAGTGTCGTCATAGGAGGGAGTACAACTGTGAAAGGGGGCATCTATAATTATGGTGGCCAACATAATTATACATGAGCCACAACACAGGTAGACTTGCAAGTATGATTACATGGATTATTGTTGATGTGATGTATGTATATATATGGTTAAGAAAGAGTATGATAAGATCATGGCCTTTATTATATCGTCTAATGTATATAAATTTTTATCTCATATAGAAATGGCTCCATCGCGTCGAAGCGGTCCTAGCAACAACGAGGATAACCCTGACATTCCTGCTATCATTGCGCAGCAATTGCAAACCATTCTTCCTCAGATTGTCACCCACATGACTAACAACGTGAACAATACTAATGGTGGAAATAGTGGAAATGGTGGGAACAATGGCTGTACCTACAAAGGGTTCATGGCATGTAATCCCAAAGAGTATGATGGAAAGGGAGGCGCGATAGCACTTACCTGATGAATCAAGAAGATAGATAATGTAATTGATAATAGTAGGTGTGCTGAGAACCAAAGGGTGAAGTAAGCTGCTAGCTTATTTGTGAACAAGGCTTTGACTTGGTAGAATACTTAAGTTCAAGAAAGAGGTCGTGAAGCTGCAATAGGAATGTCATGGAATGATGTTAAGGCATTGCTTGTAAAGGAGTTTTGTCCTAGCAAAGAAATGGAGAAGTTGGAATCTAAGTTTTGGAATCATAAGATGGTAGGAGCCAATCATGCCGGCTATACAGATCGGTTTTATGAATTAGCTAAGTTGGTTTCGCATCTAGTTACACCTGAGTCATCACGCATCAAGAGGTACATACCTAGGTTAGCTCTTGAGATTCGGGGAATGCTCTGAGCAACCTAACCAACCACGATTCAGAGTACAATTCTTAGAGCTGGGATACTAACTGATGAGGCGGTTAGTTGTGGTACACTAACAAAGGGTAATGAGAAAAGAAAAGGTGTGGAAGAGTCAAGCAAGCATAGAAGTGGGAGAAATGATGATAAGAGGGCGAAAGTAAGCAAAAGGTTTGTGGCAGCAACTACTCATAGGAATGAGTATGATGGGCCTCTTCCAAAGTATGTTAAGTTTTTGGCTCATCATTCTAAAGATAGACCTTATCTAGTGTGCTTTAATTGTCAGAAACCAGGTTACATTGCAAGAAATTGTCATTCGCCAATTAAGCAGGTGGCACCGATTAATGCTGTTAGGGGTGGATATGAACCAGGAACATGTTATGAGTGTAGGAGTCGTGAACATTATCGAAATACTTGTCCGAAGTTAAATCTAGCACCTGGTTAAGTGGGGAACCGATTGACTATTGAAGGATATCAAAACTCAAGGAATAACGAGAATCAAG
>BQNB010073440.1:4521-32116 GCA_026074375.1 Tanacetum coccineum
TTATGATTGTTGTATCCATGAAGTAATACCCCAGATTAGCTTCCGCTGCTATATTGTAAAAATGGGGGTGTTACAATATGTATGAAAAAAGGGAATAAAAGTGAGAATAAGGGAAAAGTGCCGACTGAGATAGAGCTAGTACTGGAACAAACCCAACAAGCTACCAGTTATGAAGTCTCGGTAAGCACTGAAGGGGTTGAAGATTTAAAAAGAAAGGTTAAGATAAAGGGTGAAAAGAAAGAAGCCCTCCTTACACTTAGGCAGAAACCGGGTCAATACATCTGCTGTCAAGAATCACAAAGATGATTGCTGACATTGAAGACTAACATCATAGACCCAGTGATGCAATGCACAACCCTCCCTAGCCACTCAGAATCTCTCAAAAGATTTCTGTTTCATTTCTCACGGAGATTACACGCATTTCTATCAATTTTCTCACTCCGAGTTAGTTGGTATTGAAAAGGTGGCAGTCTGCTCCAGCTTCCGATCACTAAACCAAAGTGCACTATTGAGTCTAGAGCCAAAAGAGATCATCTATAAATCTTACTAGGACACATGTCAAAATTATACTTGCTAAGTCACACAATGTGAATAACAAGAAAATATATTAAGAGTCATATGCATTATCCTTGTGATTTTGCCAGAACATCCGAGTAATACGTAAGTATTCACAGTGAAGATGGAAATCCTGCTTGAGCCAACATTAAACAAGCTCATGGTAGGTGACTTATGTGATTCTATACGAATCAAGCTTGTAACAACTGGAAAGAAACGATCGTGCGATTCTATTTTGAATCAAACTTATTCCAGGATATGAATTGACGATTGATGAACTTTAAAATGCTTAAAACTCTCGACGTGTCACAAAAACACTTTAGCAAGTGACACGTTGATTGATTTTCAAATTAATTTTTATTTCAATCGGTGAGATAACAACTCGCTGGTTCACTCATACCGTGTTGTCTGCTTTGAGACGTTTCGGAAATGAGAACATGCTGAGTACGATGAATCTAATACATAAGTGTTAGAAAGATTTAATACTTCAGTTGGAAATCATGTCAAGGAGATTTTTCTTAAATTGAATCTACCTGATCACAAGTAGATCCTCATAGATTCGAAGGTTACTCTAACCAAACACAGGCGAATGACAAAGCCATATTCGTCCCCCATATTTATTGCTAAATGTTTTATTTCAGGAACATATGAAGATGGACGTGGAGGTACCTAGTTCCAACAGTCTCAAAGATTCACAGCCGCATGCTCATACTCGACCGACATTTATAAAGACATCATGAAAGCTCAAGTACATGTTTCAAGACTTCCGTTACTTTGATACAATATGTTCTTCTTGAAGCGACAAAGTGTTAAAGTTAAAGAACTTCAAGATAAATGCATCCTTAAAGCTTTTAAATTATCATATCAAGAAAAGTATGAGCATGTCGGTCCAAAGTCACAAGATCACGAGATGGCAAGATTACAAGACGATGTAAAAGAGGTTATGTTTGGTTGATAATCTCAAGAAGTTCAAGATCACATTCTATCAAGTCAAAGATACAAGTCGAAGCCTAAAAAGTTAAAGATCACTACAACATATCATAAGTTAATGATTGAAGTTAAAGACTACGAGCTCAAGACTAAAGTATAAGCATAGTATGCTAGGTTTAAGTTTTTTTTGTAAATTGGAGTGACCTCCCTTAGGGGGAGATTGTTAGAAATATGAAAAAGTATCGGTCACTACCAATATAGATAGTCGTAGCTCATAGATTAAACGTATGTTATGTTAGCAAGCTAACCAGGCCAAAGATACATAGTAAGCCCATGACACAATCCTATGGCCGGTTAAACTAGAAGTATTTATACCCTCTCAACACATGGAGAGGGTGTTGGTTGTTCATTTGTTTCACACACACTTAATCTAATATTGTCTTCTTTGTTTCTCTCTCTAAGTGTTCATCCAACCACACCTTCTCTCTCTAAACTCCATTCGAATCCTTCCATTATATGTGTTAAGATATTCTACAATTGGTATCAAGAGCCATAGGGTGTTTGGGAAGGTTTTGTCTGCGTTTTTCTACTCTTTTTGTTCGTATAGTTTGGTTTGATCCATTCAAAAAGTTTTCACTTTTTGAGGGTGGAAAAACCATAAAGCTTTAAACTTTACTCTTTTTTATCTTTGTTTAGGCTAGAAGTACAAGAAAATCTTTGAAAAACCATCAAAATTTTCATATTTTTGTGTCTTTTTGGTTAGAAAAAGGGTTTTGTACCAAGAATCTTGATTTCAAAATTTTCATGTCAAAAACGTTAAAGTTTGTGTTTTTAAGGTTTTACTAGTCTTAGATAGGTAAGAAGTACAAGAAAAATCAGGTAAAAACGTCAAAAAGTGAGTCTTTTTAAAAAAAATTATTTTTGAGTTTCGAAGTGTCTTGGGCGATTTATACGTTTTCCACAGGCGAATTATACGTGTTTGTCCCACAGGAAAATTATACGTGTTTGTCCTACAGGCGAATTATACGTGTTTGTCCCACAGGCGAATTGTACGTGTTTGTCCTACAAGCGAATTATACGTGTTTGTCCTACAAGCGATTTATACATTGTCTTTTTAAGAGATTTATACATCATTTGCTTGGGTGATTTATACGCTTTACTTGGGATAACTATACACTTTCATTAGGTGAATTATACGGTTGTTCTTTGATTTGTAAAATCCCGTGAAAACTTGATTTCCCGGTTTTATCAAGAATTGTAAAATCCCGTGTATTCCTAAAGACTCAACTTCATTAATCAAACCTCACATTAACGCAACAACCTCCAATCACTATACGATCATTTAATCTTTTCACTTTAAAATGGATTCAATTATTCCACTTGGACAAAAGAATACTCTTGCGGAGTATATGATTCTCTCCGGTGCTGATAATCGTCCACCGATGTTGGACAATGACTTGTATGATTTGTAGAAAAGTCGAATGGGACTTTACATGCAAAATAGAGAGCATGGGAGAATGATACTTGAATCAGTTGAAAATGGTCCACTCATTTGGCCTACAGTTGAAGAGAATGGTGTGATCAAAACAAAGAAATATGCTGAATTATCTACTGCTGAGAAAATTCAAGCTGATTGTGATATGAAAGCTGCCAATATCATTCTTTGAGGTCTACCAGCTGATATCTATTCACTTGTGAATCATCATAGAGTTGCTAAAGATTTATGGGAGAGAGTTCTATTACTGATGCAAAGCACTTCTTTGACTAAGCAGGAGAGAGAATGTAAGTTGCATGATGCATTTGATAAGTTCACTCACATTAAGGGGGAAACACTTCACAAGTATTATTTGAGATTCACTCAGCTGATTAATGGTGTGGTACTTTTGGTGAAAGATTGTAGAATGATCAACCCTTAACCTTATAATAAAAACCCATTTTACCTTTATAAACTTGTTACTCCTTAGCTCTAGTGGTGGAGATGTGTATCCTTGCCAAGCCTATGATAGAATACTCGTCCATGACCAAATCAATAAGCAAATTATTACATGGTTACCACATAGATTATTTGATGATTTAGTGCTTTCATCTATCTATTTCGTATGTGTTTTAGTTTTGTACTTGAAATAGATCAAATTAATTGCTAAATGTAAATATCCTATGGATACTTTTTAGAAACTTCTAAAGGCACTGTGATGACAAGTATGATTCAAGTGGGGGGATATTTTGATGACATCAAATAACATCAATTTTATAGCATCATTTATTCACTGTAATTAACCCATTTTGTATAACTATTGCAAAGAATTGTTACTTACTCGTTTGTATTCGAGAATTGCAATACGCCGTATCCAGAAGAAGGCAATACGCCGTATTCAAGCTATATGGAAATAAAATATTCTGGAAGATATCAAACGTGGTCCTACGCCATCCAAAACCCCCTGATATGTCGTATCCAAGACTTGGATAGGCAGTATCGACCATATTCCAGACCCTATAAATAGAAAACTCAAAAACAAGTTTTAAGTGTGCTAAATCATATTCTCGATGCCTAAACCATAAAAGTCGATTTTCAGAGGAGAAGAAGAGCAGAAGAGGTCGAGCAACATGATAATATCATATGAACATGAAACTGTGTAATTTCTTATACTTTCGTAATCGTTCAGTTTTTGGTATCATTCGTTAACTTGGTTAGTTTACCTTGGCTAAATCATTACTTTTGTATTAATTATGACGTTTGAAGGCTAATACCTTCAGGTATTAGCCATTATTATGAAAATCTTAATGTTTGTTTGTTTATCTTGATTTTCTTAATTGTATCGTGAGTAGCTTGTTATGTTTATCATATACTTGTATACGTGCTTTTGTATGCGACGATCAATTCAACTAGATCTAGTGATACGGACCAAGTAATCTAGATGTCGAGATATCTCTCCATATAGTGATTTATATATCTAGAATAATAGGATCACAAATATTGACCTATCCTTGCCTTAGTTAGTGAGTCTTAGTTGAGTCCATTAGGAACCTTGGAAATCAACGTGTACGTTCTTATTCCATTGGTAAGGACTCAGACAGTGGACTACTAGTATATAAAGAGTCGTTAAGCAGCAAGTGGGTAAAGTCTCTATGAGCTAGGGTTTAACAAGATCACCATTTCTTTAAACCTCAAGATAGATTATAATCAGCAAATAAGGATGCTTTATGCGGATGCATTTAATTGTGACAGAATTCTATGTGTCTAGGTCTTAGGAAGAAGTAACGCCTAAGTCTTAAGAATGATATGCCGCCTCGAGATAAGTAATCATTGCACTAATAAACAAACCAACGTTCTGATTGGATTAATAATGGTTAATATAGTTTTCTTATATTTGGCTAGACCGTTATTTTATCTTCTGTTAATTTGCTTGCGTGTGTTTTAGTGTCTTGTATTAGTTTTAGTCACCACTAAACCCATGCCAGTCTCTCAGGCTGAAAACCCCCCTTATCCATTAGATTTAGGATTAACTTAGGTTTAGCATAGGTTTAGCATAGATTAGACTAACTTAGATTAGAAAAACCAAAGTATTAATAAATTTAAAGTGTTTCTTGTTCTTAGTGATCGACACCCTAGTTACTACAAAACTCTCATCGATCGGGTACACTGCCCGTAAAAAGTGTTGTTTTAGGTAAAGTCGGCAAAATATAAATTTAAAACTTGAAAGCATAAATTACACCTACACGACGATACATCAGGTCCCTATTAAACCATGATTTTTGTTTGTTACATGTGTAACTACGTTTCATATTTCCATTGGTGGACAAAAGAGCTAGTCTCTTGGCGGGCTAATCTCTTGGCGGGAAAATGAAGAATTATGGTTTTCCTTACACGATTAGCCCCTAAGACCCAAATTACACACCATTGGACCGTCAAACCCAGATACACCATTGTACCCCCAAACATAAGTATTTAAATCGATACCAGATTTACCATTATTACACACTGTATTTCACACTATTTTTTTTGTTTAGTAAGTTTTGTTTGTTTTTTATGTTGGTGTTTATTTTCTTATACAACAATTCGAAGAAAGATATTTGAGTTAGTAAGACATGCCAAAGTCAACAAATACTCTTTGCAACATTCAGAACAAAGCATAGAAGCTATGCAGACCCACCATCCTTATGGAATACTTTGACCATATTTTTCTTTGTAATGATGAGTTGATTGCTTAGGAGAAAGGACAGAAACATTATGAAGTATCAAAGCCTCTCCTATGGTAATCTCCTTTGCAAACCTCTCCTCTGTAAGCACTTCTAATGAATAGTATCAAAGATTGTACCAGAAAGGTCTTTGAGTGTTACTGTGAGATCGCCCAGCGCATTTGGAGTACAAGACTTGATAACTGCAACAACTTTCTCAAGTTTCCCATTCTTGAGAAATTTCTTAACATCTCCAAAATAAACCGCCACGATCCCTCCATCAACATTGACATAGTCAATCGCGTTAAGCCATGGCGCACGCGTAAAATTGTCATCCTCACCCACATCCTCAATAACTTTTCTAATATACTCTTGTGTAGACATTACGGATTCCTCCCTACCTTCTCGAGTTTCAACTAATTTATAGAGCTTGGTCATTTTGAACAATACTAGTAGGACCTGGTATTATCCTAAGGGCTTCATAACATAATTATCAACTTGATAGTTTTGAGATGAAAACAGGGTTTGGGTGGTGGTGGTTATCTCATGGACTAAAGTGAGGGTTATTGTTGGGATGGACGACAGGGTAGAGGTCAAAGATAGGGGGAATCATTATATTATGGGGCTTGTTCACATTCATCATAAGTATCAACTTGATGGTTTTAAGCTAAAATCAGGGTTTGGGTGGTGGTGGTTATCTTAGGGACTATGAGAGGGTTGTTGGTGGGACGAACGACGGTGGTTAGTAAAAGATTGGAATCGTCTATATCAAGGCCTTCTTCCCATTCATGATTTGGTGGTGAATTCATGTTTTAGTATATGATTGTGATATGACTTTACTTTGTTAAAAGATTACACAAGTCTTTAAATAGGGTGTAATGTAAAATATGTTTGACATTTTTTTGCACACATATTCACTTGTACTATTCAATAAATTAAACAGGTTTATCTATGAAATTGGTCCCTGACATTTATGGTTTTCAACTACACTAGAAGGTATACTGCTTTTATCTATGAATTTGATCCCTAACGTTTAAGGACGTTTAAGGTTTTCAACTGCAATAGTACACCTTCTATATTTAGCCCTTTCCCGTTTACCCGCCTTTTCTACACCCGTTCACATAAATAGAGAAAAACCCAACACTAAATCACATGCCATTTTCATCTAAATATTTACACTTTCACTTGCTTTCCAGATAATTGTAAAAAAACTTAAGATAGCATAACATCTTCACATGGCTAACAATGAAACTTACACCTGTTCACCAAGTGAAGTATGTTTATCAGACTCTGACAGTGAGTTGCTAATACCAACTCCATGGTCTGATGAGTCCAAGAATGAAAAAAGGGCAAAAAGGTGGAGAGAAGAATTCGAATGGAAAAGATCCTTGTTTGAGATTGACTTTACTTTCGGTATTAATGCCTTTGATTTAGACAAAGGGACTGACGTAATGAAAGACACGGTTAGCCTGAAAAACGTGTGTGAAGAAGAGGTGCCTTTGAACAACAACATAGGAAAACAAATTGGTGATTTTGTAGATATGCCTAGTGAAGCAGTGGAACAAAGGATGGATGCTAATGTGCCTGATGAGATTGATGGTGCTAAGGGTGAACAGGTTCCAAACCATGTTGTTAAGAAAGGTAACCTTGAATTTCTGGTTTGTAAAGAGGTTGCAAACCCTGGTGTTAATGAACTAGTGGACAAAGGAAGACCACTAAAGAGGAAAAGGGTCTATGCTGAATAGATGGGTCATGCATTTACTGAAGACGAATGTCAATGCAAATAATGGGTCGTTTATGTGCTATCTTCTATTACTAATGTTTTGCAACTTAAATTACCCTTGTATGTATGTCTTGTAGTTTTTTGTTCTATGTATTTGTTATGTTTTGGATCATCAAGTTATACACAAAACATCTACGACACCAACAACACATTCTAGTGAAATGATTCATTCAATAATAACCAAAAATTTGAATCATACATTCATCAAAAAACACATTTTAACAGAAAATAACCCATAACCAAAAAAGATAACCCCCCAAGCCGACCTTGATTACAGAGACTTATAAAAGTGAAACCCCTTCATGGCCTGATGGTGCAACTGTAAAGCTGTCGACCTCATCTCCATCGCCCTTATCATATCATCCTTCTGATGGCACTTGAGTTCCTGCCTTGTCTTATACGCCATAACATTTGTCGGCAAGCGTTGTTCAAGCTCTCCTATAAACGAGCGCCTTTCATCTATAATGTCAAGCAACTGCCTCGTTAAATTATTGATTTCAGTTGCGAGCTGAACCTCCCTCTGCGTCTTCAAGTCGAAATAGACAAGCAGTTGATCTTTAAGCAGGTCTGAATTTGCTAAGAGCCTTAGTTGTTCTAAATTCACGAACCCATTGTCAGCGGCCATTGTAAAAGTTTAGTTTTTGGTTAGTGAAATGTGTTTAGTAAGTTAAGGAACGTATGTGTATATTTTGGATATGAAGGACCAAATGCGTGGTGTATTTAAATACAAGTGAAGGTACATGGTGATTAATAGACTACAGAAACGAAGCATCGAAAACGCAATTATTACATTGGGAAGGTATATGTTAAAGGCGGCTAAAATGTTTTTCAAGGACCAAGCGTGCAAGAAACATGTGGAACATTTATTGTGTATTTTGCCGGGAAATGGAAAGGGACCAATGTTGCAAGTTACAATAAATATAAATGACTGGGTAACATAACGGCTATAAAGTCTCCATGTTTTTTACTAGACAAAACGACAAACAAAGGTAAAATTAGAAACCCGTTTCAAGAATGTCTTCTTCATCTTCTGCCTTCGGTCCTACAGAGTGTAAAAGTGGGCTTCCATTGATGACACTCACCTCTTGGACACATGATAACCCTGCTAGACGATTTGGTGTTTGCCCTAACAAATATGTAAGCCGTTGCATTTTCTAGATCTTATTTTATTACCTAATCATAAATTCTCTTATTTTCAGAAAAAAGGAATCAAGCACTGTAAAAGATAGTAATGGAATGATCCGGAGTTAGAGAATAAATGGTAGAGAACTCAATTATATGAGATGCATCTGCTTCTTAATCCCTCACAAAGAGAAGAACTAGAAAATGAATTAACAAGCCGAGAAGAACTTGCAGTCCTTCAAGTTGAGTTTGCTGATATGGAAGGTCAAATGCAGCAACTCATGGAAGAATTGAAGAAAAGTAAAAAAAATGCTTTCTTTTGGAAGTCAACTGCGATAGTGTTTGGGGTTGTGGCTTCGTTTATGTTTGTTATGAATTAATTAGTTTCATTTATGTATTTTGTTTAGACAAAACAGGTGAACATGTGTCACTTCAGGGATGAATAGTATCACGTACCCACAAAACAACTACAATACCAACAACACATTATAGTGAAATGATTAAATGATTAATAAACAAAAGTTGAAATCACACATTCATGAAAAAACTTAAAGAAACAAACATTTAACGATATATAAACCAAAAGCCAAAAATAACAACCCCACAAGCCGACCATCTCCCGTTTACAGAGTTCTTTAAAAATGAACCTCCTTATGGAAGGACCTGAAGGCACAATTGCTTCTTCAGCTCAATCACCTCAACGAAAACAGCCTTCTGAATACACTTGAGGTGCTCCCTCGTCTTACAGGCCACCAAATTTCCTGGCAAACGTTCAAGCTCTTGTATTATCGCACGCCTATAATTTACATTTGCAAGCAACTGCCTCTGCCTCGTTAAGTTGGAAAGTTCATTTGCTTGCTGAGCTTCCCTTTGGGTCTGCATGAGTTCCTCCAGATGAACAAATCCACGAGCAGCACCAATAGTGAAAGGTATTAGGAAGTAAAGGTATGTATGTGTGTAGTTTGGATTCTAAGGCAGATTTGCGAAGTGGATTTATTTACACAAGCGAAGTGTCAAAAATACGCAATTACTTCAATGGAATGGTAAATGCGGTTAAACTGTGATATCACATCATGCACTTATTACAAGGACTAAGCGTGCAAGTAACGTGTAGAACATTCCTTCTGAAATTGGTGGGAAATGGAAAGCCAATATAACGCATTGAGGGACCAACGATGTAAGTAAAGAAAAAAACACTAACAAAACCACTTCAAACTATTATCAACCAACGGGCAACGGTTATAAAGTCAGGACTTCTTTTATTCTTAAAAAAAGCAGAAACAAACTCAAAATTACAAAACCATTTCAACAATATCTTCATCTTCTTTAACGGAAGAATCGAAGAAAGTCAACACAATCCTTTCTTTTAAATGTTAACTGCCATAGTGTTTGAGGCAATGGCTTCCTTTATGTTTGTTATAAATTACTTTAGTTGGGATTTATCTAGTCTAATCAATTGCATGTAAGGGAAATCATGCCTGCTGCCATAAGCAGGCGTATGAATTATCCATGATCAGTTGTTGTTCTTAATGGCAAATGGTTATACAGATTCTTTGACTTTTGCTAAATCATACCAGTGACCCAATTGACTTTCACTAAATCATACGAGTAGACTTTATAAGTCAAACAAATTAACACATTCATCCATAATAATATGACTAACAACCGAATATAATCATTCCATCAACCAACACAAAATCATATTCAGCCACATAACCCATTACCTACTAAGAACTTCTAGCAAAAAAGCAAATTCCCTAAACATTCACATTGTACAGTAAACATAAAACCCAAAAACAACCCAGTTGATGATGAGAAATGTCAGCAACTCGCGTTGCTTTTCTTCAACCATAGCAAGAATTTCTTCAAGCTCATTACGTGACCTCAACAACCCTAGGAAAATCTGAATAGACCTTTGACACATTGGTGGATCATACCACCTGAGGAAGTTGACACAGGTTGGACTATGAAAAGATTCAAAAAAGGATGTGTAAATATACAAACAAAATGATTTGTTACATATTTTTCGATCAGATCATACTTACAAGTGTAGGACAACCATAGAAACGACGACCTGGATTCTGATTAGTCCATGATGTCCTAATCACAGCTTCCAAACCACACGCACAACAAACCATTTTATAATTTTTGTCTTATACTTTGCAAACCATCATTTATAATATACATAAACGAGTTAGGGACCAATGGTGCAACCGCTAAAGGACAAAAAATAGAAACAATAAAACACCTGTTGGAAAAAACAAAAAAACAAAAAAAAATTACTGAGGGACCAACAGTGAAATAATGACAAAATTTTGAAATTACTAAACTGCCCATCGTTGACAAGTCAAACTAACACCCGTTACGTATAACGGGGCTCGAGGGACCAAACGGGTAAGCACAGTGACAAAAAAAGACTAACCACATTGACCCCCGTTATCTAGGGACTGAATCCGCAATCGGGCCTAACCTTGGGGATGAACAATGTAATTTACCCTTTACTATATTTATAAAAAGTAAAGTAAATTAAATTAACTCTCGATATCGTCTTTTACAGATTATGAGTTCGAATACTGTCTTTTACGGTGTATAGAGCAGGTTGAGACGTAAATAGCTCTATCCCTACTAAATGTAGAGAGCCTGCTCCCGGTTTTACCAAAAGTAGAAAAGACCTCCGGTCTTACTTAAAATTATTACCGCCTCTGACCATTATGCTTTATTGGATCGGATCAGACCGACGAACCAGAGCGATTCGGACATGTACTGAATATTTTGGTCCAGTATTTTGGACCAAGTCGGTTTTCGGTTCGATCGAGTTTTTAGACCGTAACAAGCCTTAAGGGTAATATAGTAAACTTAAACAATTGGATATGTTTGGCCCGGAGCGGTGTTGAGCTTTTAGGGAGGTGAACAAGGATCATTTTGATTTTTAGTCCTCGTTTGGCAAAAGGAGCGGTGATCAATTTGATTTTTATTGATCGTTTGACAAATGAGCGGTGAGCTGTGCTATTTTTTAGGAAGACTAATTCTCTAATGCTTAATTAAGAAGTTATGGCAAAGGAGCGGTGAGCTGTGACAACTACTGCTCACGGCTAGTGCTCACTACTACTACTTTTAACAAACACACCATATATATAGTAGACAATTAATTTGGGACAAACCGAAAAATAAATATGGACAATAAAATTGAGACATAATGAGTAATAAATTGGGTTGTAGTAAAAAAAAGAAGCGTGCAAAGAGAATGAATAAGGTTGGTCGACATAGTTGTAAATTTAGGGCGGTTGGTTTTATTACATTTTTATATAGTAGCGAAGCAAACTGATACGACCTTCTCGTATCAATAATAGCACCACATGTAACGGGTGCAGACTCCTTAAGAAAAGAGATGAAGAACAAAGATTTAATTTGACAAAAGACTTATTGATTTCATTTATATTGTCGAGTTTAACTACTCGTTGGTTAACTTGGAGGACAATTTATACCATAATTAAACATACCAGAAACAAACACTTTCCTAAGCATATATCTTAAATAAACGATAAGTATGATGGACTCCTAACACATCACATATTCCTTGTGCCAACCGGGTGCAGTCTTGACCCACTTACCACGTCTCATCCCATGACCCGCGATCGTAACACTCCCTCCTTCTTTGAGATTTACCTTGTCTTCAAGGTTATCAGTAAATGTTGGCGGGGTTGTCGGCCTTGTTCTACTTGAAGGGTATGCGAAAGTCAGTTGAAGAGTTTATCAAGCATTGTTTAGTTTGTCAACAAACAAAATACTCGACATAAGCGGTAGGTGGACTTTTACAACCTTTACCAAAGTCATCCGCGATGTGGGAGGATGTGTCCATGAATTTCATTATGGGACTTCTGCCTTCTAAGGGCCTAACGGTCATCCTTATGATGGTAGATTGTTTTTCCAAGTATGCGCATTTTGAAGCGTTGCCAACTAATTTTAATGCTCATAGGGTTGCTGAGGTGTTCATGGATATTGTGGTTAAGCATCATGGAATTCCTAAAACGATTGTGTCAGACCATGATCCTATCTTTGTTAGTAAGTTCTGGAAGCAATTTTTTCAATTTAGTGGTACTCAACTCAACCACAGCACGACGTACCACCCTCAAACGAATGGATAAACGGAGGTAGTCAACCGAGGGCTTGAACAATATTTGCGAGCGATGGTTGTGGATATATCACATCAGTGAGCACGTTTCTTGTTATGGGCGGAATATTGCTATAATACCAATTACCATAGTAGTATTAAAATGTCCCCTTACCAAGCATTGTACGGTAAGCTACCGCCGTTAGTTATTACATATCCACGAGGGTCCTCAAAAGCGGTGGTTGTTGACGAAGCATTGGGGGAACGAGTTGAACTTCTCTTCCAACTTAAGAAGAACTTGTTGGACGCTAAAAAACCATATGGAAATGAAGGTTAATCGCCACCGTCAGGAGGTATAATTTAATCCAGGTGATAAGGTGCTTGTCAAGTTGCAACCATATCGAGAGCTTACTTTAGCTAAGCGTCTATCTAATAAGCTGCCTAAAAGGTATTACGGACCTTATGAAATCCTTGAACGCGTTGGAAAAGTAGCATATCGTCTCACGCTTTTGGAAACAAGTAAAATTCATCCGGTATTTCATGTTTCAATTCTTAAGGCTTTTTCAGGAAATGGCATTGAAGAAGTGTCAAATCTACCAGAAGAATTATACGAGGCTCATCCTGATTAACAGCCTCTTTCGGTTTGTGATGCATGCACCGTGTTGCGTAATGGAATTCTAACACGGCAAATATTTGTGTAATGGGTAGGTGGGTCTTCAGAAGAAGAACAAAGATTTAATTTTGTAGGATCCCGTAACACTTCACTTCATATATTTAAACACGAATCGAAACTAGAAAGGAGAAAGATTGAGTTGTTTAGAGAGAGAAAGAGAAGAGAGAAATGAGAGAGAAAGTGAAAAGATATTTTTGATATTTTGAACAACTAACTCTTTTCTAAATAGAAAAGAGTTTATATACCCCGTCGCGTTAAATGACCCGCGGGATATTTAACATTGGGTTTGTTCTCTAAGAAGTTTATGTGCAGGTTTTCTTCAACTCTTTTGGTTACTAAATTGTATACTCTAAAAGAATTGCTTGTAGAAATACCCAACCAAAAAATCCCTCATCAGATTTTCCAGCAAACATGCCTAAGTGGTCCTATGGTGTTCAAGATGGTCACATGGCACCCAAAAGGTCTTATATAACTTATAATTGGTGTTTTACCAGTTAAAAGTTCATAAGGTGTCTTATTATGAGGCTTGGTCACTAATACCCTGTTTAGAACATAACAAGCAGTACTAACTGCTTCAGCCCAAAAAGTGTTAGGTAAAAATGAATCTGCAAGCATGGTCCTCTGCAGCCTCCAATAAGGTCCTTGATCTTTCTCTCAGCAACTCCATTTTGTTGTGGAGTTCTGGCATTGCTGTATTCCCTCTTGATCCCTTTTAACCCACAGAATTCAATAATATCCCTGTTTTTAAATTCTGTTCCATTATCACATCTAATAGTTTTAACCTTTTGATTCAATTGGTTTTCTATTTTGTCTATAAGTCCTTAAGGATTGCACTAGTTTCATCCTTATTTCTAAGAAAAATTCCAACAAATCTGCTAAAATCATCAGTGATAACCAAACAATAGGTCTTATGGTTTATGCTCCTTACAGATGTAGGTCCAAACAAGTCCATATGAAGTAGTTGTAGGGGGTGGCTAATAGAGCTAACTAACTTGGCCTTACAAGAAGCTTTGTGTTGCTTCCTCTCTGGAACAAGCGAACACAAGTGTGGTCATTTTAAAAGACTTGGTAGTAAACCTCAGACAAGGTTTCCAGTCACAGTCTGTTAGGTTTTTGAAATTAACATGACCCAACCACCTAGGCCAATTGTTAGATTCTTCAGTTTGTACCTTGCAATTAAACAAGCCAAACCCTCCTAAAGGAAACATGGTTATCTCTAAAATGAGAACTGTACATTGTTTTTGCGTCTGGGACTTTAAGTAATATTTGATTTCATCAGGTAACTTAAAATCATGAGACAACAAGACATTTCAGAGTCATAAACAAACCTTTGTTCTTTTTGTCACACTATTTGTGACACAGAAAAGAGATTAAAATGTTGAAGTTCTTTCACAAAGCTTACATCCTCAAAATCTAACTTGCCAGTTTTTTTTTCCCTTTACCAGATAAATAGCCTTAAACTACCTCCAAAATGCAACAGGGCCACCATTTAAAGTCAGAAAGTCACAAGTAATAGCCTTTTCCTGTCAAGTGCCTGTAACATCCACATATCCAATAATTCCTTAATCTAATAAAGTTTCATGTGGATTATCTACACATTTAAAAGAAAGAGATTAGTCCATCTCATAGGGACCCAACATGTTTGGCTAGAGTCTGCCTAGTGTGATCTTTGAAAGTTTGAATAGTTTTCTAATGCTAGATTCCACCATTGATTTGAGATAATAATAATGTTGTATCCCGGTGTTCTCCATTTTACAACCTGCTGAGACTTAACAGCATGTCCCATTTTCCCCAACATACTACTTCTTTACTCTAACAGTATAAACTTTTTGGTTTGAAAAATTTGTTCTTAGTATTAGGTTGTTCTCTTTGAAAAGCCATGATGATGGTGAATGAATTTTTGTGAAAAACATTTGATTTGTCTAACACCATTCACGATGGCTTAACAGTATTAACTTCAGAGCAGTGCTAGGTAGTATTGTCTTCGTTAACTTTTTGTCTAGCGTACTAAAATTGTTAGTACTGCTAGCTTGTAGCAGATATTAACTGATTAATTTCCAGTTCTTGTTTGTACTGCTAAAGGGAACAAATTGATTTTGATTTTACCCTTGAACATTGTTCCATGTTGGTTTCCTCTCCATCTTCCATTACCCATAGACTTATTTTGTTTTTAGTTCAACTTGTTTTAGACCATTTTACATGATAATCATAATCTCTTTAAATGAACTAAAACTACCACAAGACAAAACATGCTCCTTTCGTAACCCATACCCAACTCTAGTTGTTAACCTTATGTAATTGACTATGTAAGACTGATTCTTAACATTTTTCCCTATGTAGTTTTTTACTTGCTTGATAGCAAAACTAGGTGAAGACCCTTTTGTTTGTACAGACACATACTCATCATTACACTCTTGATTCATACTCCAACAATTGAAAGAGCATCAGACCAACCTTATGTTGAACATCTATATATGAATTTCATTGACAACTGGTTCAGACCTATTTCTAGAAGGTTCAGTACTAGTGTTAGAGTCACATATCAACAGTTCAGTTGTTTGAGAATCAGATATCACTCGGTTTGAGACTTTCTGACCATATGTATATTGTGAGTCATCAATTTCAATATCAGGTCCAGAGGGCAAATAATTCCCTGTCATGGGTGGGGGTACTGCTTGCATTTCACATGTTTACCAAGCCATTACTGCAATGATGGATTTCAAACACTTTTAATGCAGTTAAAACACTTTATGAAACTTACATTTCATAACTCAAAATCCCACTATAACTTAATCACCATACCCTAGCCCAAATTTATCACTGCACTCATCGATAATTACAATTTACCAAGATTTATTGAAGAATGAATCCATTGTCTACTAGTACTATCCAAATCATCTTTTATATTTAGCTGTACCAACAATTTCTATGGTATGTTTAGACATCTGTTTTATCATCTAAATCTAATTTCATAAATTTGATTTTTGTTAATACCAAAGTAAGAACCATAGTTGATGGCAACTAACTGTGCTTCAACTTTCTTAAGACCTTGAGTATAAGCCTTTATTTCTACGCTAGCATCACTAAGTTGCTCTCTCTGAGCATCATATAGTCTTTTAAGGTTAGCATAAGACTCTTTACACTCATTTGAACAGGAAGGTACATGTGTGTCTGATCCTGAGCTGTTTGCAAGCCATGAAAGCAAATTATTTCACATCTTCTAAAGAGTTTATCCAGTCAACGCTTTCTCCATCAACTGTCACCCATGCTTTAGACTCTTCGTTCTTTCCAGTTCTGATCCATCTTTATTCCCTGTAATTCCATCCAACCCTCCTCCTGTTTTATCTTCCTTTGTCTCAACTCTCTTGCAAAATGCCCTTTTTTGTTCAGTTGTACGCATTCACTTTGGTTTTAATCAAAACCAACAGGTTCTTTTGCATCAAACTGAGCTTTCTACCAGTTTTCTAGTAGAACTTTCATTATTCCTCCTGAGACATTGCACTTGCACCATTATAAAGACCATTTCTTCAAGGTCATATTCATCAACCTGGTCTAAGTCCTCATGATCCAGTTGAGGACAACCTTGATTGACTTGCAAGCATGGAATATGAATATGTTTGTACTTGCTTTGGATTTATGAAACCAAAGTATTGAAAACACCATAAGCGTAACACACTTCATTATACTGCAGGTGTTTGTCAGAAACAAGCACATTTTGCAAGTTGGAAGATGATGCCAGTATAGCCTTTTACATCATTTTCAAGACTCTCAATAGTGTAACAAGTCAACAAAACTGAGACTGTCCATTCCTGGTTTTGTTCCTCAATAATAAAGGAAACTTGTAACCAGTAAAGGTAGAGTATTCATTAGAAATTTCTTATTTGCATCTTCATAGATACACCTGCCTCCATAATCTCTAACTGACGGAGAAGACTTTGGAATCTTTCATAAGCCGTTTGTGAATCCCAACTGTGTTGGATACAGTGACATCCTTCAAATTGTTGCTTCAAGAGTACATCTGCAATTTTTTGGATTCATCAAATTCCCACCAATCTGGTTTTATTATATTTAATAAATGGCATTCCCACCATCTCCTTTTGCTCAGGTCATCTATGGAATTTTGCTAGATGAATCTTCATGGTAATGGCCATTAGCAAGTGGTCCTAGCTTTTCTTTCTCTTTCTCTTGCCCACACTATCTTCTGCTGTCCTTAGAGGCAAAATTTTAATTTGTCCTGTTTATCAGTTTGGTGACTGACACAGGACCATTTCCATTTGGATAACCTCCAAATTGATATCTGTAAGAGCCAAATAGTGTTTCCATCTGCATACCCATATATCAAATTCTCCCATTTTTGAGAATAGGCAATTAGAATGGTTGAGACTGTTGAGGAGTTTTGTTGTGTTGGTTGTATGTTGTGTAGTTGGTGGGAGGTAGGTGGTGGTGGATTCTCATCTTGCGTTCCAGACATGTTTAGATCTGTTGGTTGGAGATGAATAACTGGTTTTATATGTTCTTCTTATTCAGAGTTTCTCAAAGCTATGATACCACTTGAAGGTCCTGATAAACTGAATGGATCTTTGCAGCCTATAAAGGATGATAGCCAAGATGTATAAAACAAACACTAAGTAGAAACAAGACTATGATACAATTGGTTTTAATGCGGAATCTAACAACAGGTACCAAGAAGAACAATGAACAACTGAATAACAACTTTATTAATGTGTTCTTAAGGATTACAGATTGCTAACTATGATATTGCATATGATTTGCTAAACTTGTGTATTCGTCTGTAATCTTCTGTGTTCATCTATGTTCTAACTATGCCAAAGGTGATCCTTTTATATACTAAGGATAACCCTAAATGGCTTACATATATTTTTCTAAAATATCTCATAAATAATCTTTAAATATCTTCTCAACTTTACTAACAACTACTACTAACGGTACAACTAACTAACAAATTAAAACTTTGTACTGTCGGTAACTAATTTATAACTGACATAATAACAATGTACTGTCGGTACTAATTTAAGAAAACATTATCCTAAACCGTTTTTCATTGGTTGATGGCTTTGCAATACTTATGGTTGTGTTTGTTTGTTTGCTTTTATATATGCTTGGATATGTATATTAACTTGCAAATGTTTTTATAAAACTAAATTAAAACACATAACCAATTTAAAAAAACTAATCTTTTGATTTAGTTTAAAGTTTAAATATGATTTGAAACTTAAACACATGTTTTTATATAAATATCACTAAAAAAATTTTATTATTGTTTATTTTACTTTATGTAATGTTTCGAAACTAATAATTATTCCACCAAGGTTAGTATATATTAGTCATGAAAATGAACAACTTACAAACTAAAAAACAAATATTAGACTTAAGTTAAAAATAGTTTTTTAACTTGTGCTACGAAGGATGAATGCATGCTTCCTTACACACACTTTTTGATCATATATTTATCAAAACTTATACCCGTCACAAATTTAAGTCATGTCGTCCAATTGGTTGAGATCACTTTGCATTACGTTAAGCTCAGCGTGAGAGATGTAGGTGAATTGTAACCTATATGCGTGAGACCTAGATATATTCTCGCATGTTCTCTCATTGGATGACTTAATCGAGTTAAGTAGGCGAGACCTTGGCTCGAGGCAAGGATGAGATTAAACATGCTAGCCTGACATTGTTTCTTCGGTTAAAATGTCATGAGTCCCATATGGGTCTAAAAGATTGCACAGTTTTTGCAATCGGTAAACGTTACCTACCTATAGAATACTATCATGCTAAGCAGATCAACTGATTGATGGTGAACCTCAATGTGGATCTTAGCCTTTTTTGTAAAAATAATTGTTTTATATATATATAAACTTGGGTAGTTAATTTTAAAAGGATTAATTACGTGAATGAATAATTAATTGACGTTTTAGGTATGATTAAGTTGATTGTTGGTTTGATTGGTTGTGTTTGTTGTGTTGAGTAATTGACATTTTAGGTATGATTCGTCTCGTTTTTCTCTTCGATTTGAGAGGTCACGGGCCTGAAACGGACTTACGGATCAAAAGTTATGGCAGTGTTACTAAAACCCTTTTCTTCACACAAGATTTCTAGTCAAAATGCAGTGCTATTTGTCAAAATGCAACTATCTTTGATCAAAATGCAGTCACTTTTCTTAGTCAAGACGCAATCACTTTTCTTGATCAAAACGCAATGAAACTTGGTCAAAACGCAATCAATAAATTAATTGGGCAGAGTAACGTCTAGTCAAAACGCAATGATGGTCTTCAAAACGCAACCTGTGAAGTCAAAACGCAACATACAAAACGCAACGACTTGAGAATCAAAACGCAATGACTCTGATCAAAATGCAATGACTTTAGTCAAAACGCAGTGAATCTTATCAAAACGCAATGACTTTTGTCAAAACGCAACGACGAACACTCCTTCAGTTAGGCAAAACGCAGCCAAGAAAAAATCTTCAAACTTTCTTGTAAGCTACGAAATGATGTTAAAACCACTTAGTAATGATGCAAGGAAGTGATCTAAGCCCAAAAGTACAAGTCTTTAACACTTTTAACCACGAAACAAAGATCAAACTTTGATTTTTTCTTGCTTTTTTTCGAACCAAAGAAAAACAAACCAATAAACCCACGAAATTCAATCACTAAACACCCCTTTAGCTCTGGTACCACATGTTATCCCACTAGTTTAATCCATTACACAACTATAATCTATACCAAGATGCTAGAAAATAAGATGGAATCTTAGAGAGAGAAAGTAGAGAGAGAAACAAAGATGGAATATTAGATTAGAGAAAAACGGGAAGTTGCAAGTGATGGGAAAAGTAACCAACACCCTTCACCATGTATGGTGAAGGGATATTTATACCCTTTTGCCTTAAGTGAGGCGTATGGGCTTCTAAACGGGTCGGGCTTGGTTTAACTTGGGCTTTGAGCCTGAAACACGGACAATATTAGATTACAATCCAAGCCCGTTGAACCCGACTAGCCTATTACAATACAAGACCTAGTTTGACTTTCTAAGACCGATAACATTCTTGTTTGACTTAATATAATTAAGGCTAACAATAGATAATGGTGCTATTTCTGTTTCTAAGGATAATATATTTTATTTTAATGGTATTCCACGTGATGGTATTTTTTAGATAGATATGCATAATCATATATCTAATGAGCATTCTAGATACACATTTAGCAACAAGAAATCCAATCACAACTTGGATTTTACTTTTCTATGGCATTGTCTTCTTGGCCATATAAAAAAGAAAACGCATTGCGAAGCTGTAACACGATGGGCTTTTTGAGTCAACTGATGATGAGTCTTTTGATGTATACGTATCTTGTATATCTAGAAAGATGGCAAGAAAACCTTCACTCATGCAAGTGAAAGGGACGATGATCTACTTAGACTCATCCATAGTGATGTATGTGGCCCATTTAGACTACTCGTAGAGAAGGTGCAAACTACTATGTTACTTTACTATGCATTCTAGTAGATATGGTTAATGTTTACTAATGAAACATTAACATGAAGTCTTTGAAATGTTCAAGACATTCCAAAACAAAGTATAAAATCAACTCGAAAAGACTATAAAAGCACTTCAATCCGATCGAGGAGGCGAGTATTTAAGTCAAGAGTTTTTAGATCATCTGAGGAGTCGTGGGATTATCTTACAACTTACTCCCCCTTACACGCCACAACACAATGGTGTGTTGGAGCGGAAAAATCAAACTTTTCTTGACATGGTTCGATCCATGATGAGTCTAACTACTTTGCCAATGTCCTTTTGGGGCTACGGTCTAGAGTCTATTGCACGCATACTCAATATGGTCCCAACAAATAAGGTTAATAAGACACCATATGAAATATGGCACGGGAAAGTCCCGAATCTGTATTACTTGAAGGTATGGGGTTGCGAGGCTCTCATTAAACGAGACACGCCAAATAAACTTAAATCCAGATCAATCAAGTGCATCTTCGTAGGATACCCAAAGGAAACAATGGGTTGCTACTTCTACTACCCACTTAAGAAAAAAATATTTGTTGCTCGATATGTTGAGTTTTTTTAGAATAGTCTCATATCACAAGAAGAAAGTGGGAGCACTATAGATTTTGATGAAATTCAAAGGCAAGATGCATAACCTTCAGATAACATTAGCGAACATTAACCTGAGGCCAAACATGATGATGTTGATCCTCAAACAGATGTAAATCTCGTTTGTAGATCCGCAAGGATACCTCGAGCACCTAAACGATATGGCTTTTATATCGATGATGAGGAATATAAGCTAGGAGATCATGGTGAACCACCTAACTATCAAGCTGCGTTATCGGATCCTGAATCTAAGAAATGGCTTGAAGCTATGAATGCGGAAATGCAATCCATGAAAGACAACCAAGTCTGGACACTAGTTGATCTTCTTCCTAACTGTAATACTGTTAGGAGTAAATGGCTCTTCAAAAAGAAGACCGATATGTATGGCAATATACACACCTATAAAGCTCGCCTTGTAGCAAAAGGTAACACTCAAACCTACGAGGTTGACTATGAAGAAACCTTCTCGCCTGTTACAAACATAAAAGCTATTCGGATTCTTATAGCCATAGCAGCGTATTATGACTATGATATTTGGTAAATGGATGTCAAGACCGTCTTCTCGAATGGTCGCCTAAATGAAGACGTTTATATGGTGCAACCTGAGGGGTTTGTAAATCATAAGCATCCTAGACAAGCATGCAAGCTTCAAAGATCTATTTGTGGACTTAATCAAGCTTCTAGGAGTTGGAACAAGAGATTTGATGAGGAAATCAAAAAGTATAGTTTCACTTAAAATCCCGATGAGCCATGTGTATATAAGAGAGATAGTGAAAGTATCGTTGTTTTGTAATCTTATATGTCAATGACATATTACTCATGGGAAACAATATTCCAATGCTACAAGATGTAAAATCCTGTCTTGGAAAATGTTGTGCCATGAAAGACTTAGGTGAGGTATCATACATCCTTGGAATCAAGATCTATCACGATAGATCAAGGTAGTTAATCGGTTTAATTCAAAATGCATACATTGACAAAATCTTGAAATGATTCAAGATGGATACTTCCAAACGTGGAACTATTCCAATGCAACCTAATGTAGACTTAAGTAAAGCTCAAGGTCCCTCCACACTAGCAGAGGTGATGCGAATGAAAGGAATACCTTATGCTTCGGCTGTAGGTTCTCTCATGTACGCTGTGAGGTATACTAGACCTGATGTAGCATTCTCTTAGAACCTAACAAGTAGATACCAACAAAATTCAAGAGAAAGTCACTGGACTGTTGTAAAGAACATACTGAAGTACCTTAGAAATACTAAAGATATGTTTTTTGTTTATGGTGGTGATTCCACAACTGAGCTTAGTGTTACTTGCTACACTGACGCTAGTTGGGAGACTAATCGGGACGACCTTCGATCTTGGATGGGGTATGTCTTCATGATGAACGGAGGCGCTATTGATTAGAAAAGTTCTAAGCAAAGCATGCTGCAATGTCTTCTATGGAAGTTGAATACATAGCTGCTTCTGAAGCTGCAATGGAAGTAATTTGGATACGTAAATTCATTTATGGGCTTGGCGTTGTTCCTAATAATGATAGACCTATGGATATCAACTATGACAACACTGGCACCATTACCATAGTCGATGAACATGGCATTCAAAAGGGTGCCAAACCTTTTTGACAAAATTGTCACTTTGTTCGAGAGGTTATTCAAGAAGGTGATATCCGTATTCGCAAAGTTCATACAGTTAACAACCTAGCTGATCTATTTACGAAACCAATGTATTGCACCAAACATGTTGAGCATGCTAGGAACATTAGACTTAGACCAGATGGTAGTTTCATGTAGATCTGTTTATTTTAGTATTTGAATAATTGGGATGTAACACAGTCTTTATTTCATAATTAATTGATATACTTGGTGTGATCATTTTCATTCTATATTAACTGTGTCCTATATTATCATGTTTAATTCCATGAATAATTTATTTATTCTATATCATCCATTATTAGTTGATGATATGGGAGCATCATTGAAATAAGGAAAATGTGAGTGTTTTGGTCATATTTATATAGTATGAATATTAATGGATGATGTCGCCAAACTCATATGTTATTCATTGGATGAACATTGGATTAACCCAACCTATGAGAATTCACTACATGGATCGGTGTAAATAGTGAATCTCACAAGTGGTTATGTCTCTCATCCTCAGACTTGAGATGCAAGTAGGTTTTGTGTGTGTGGAATGTCAATCTTTGATATGGTTCAACGCTGACCTGAACAAGGCTGTTATAAAGACCATTTTTAGGAGGGATGTAAAACACATGACGGACACGTGCAGTCAAAATAGGATTTGTTCCTCCACATGTTTTGGAGTTAGATACTACTAGGCCCCTCGATGATTTGAAGAGATGTATGTGTGGTAGCACCCAAATGTAATTAAGACGATACTTGATTAATTTGGTAATCTAGTTCAATATATAAATCAAGAAACAAAATCGTTAAGCATTAAAATGACTCATGATCCATGTCTAATGTTCAACATAGTATCTGTAACAAAAGGATGATTGATATCTAAACATTTAAAATGAGATGTTTAAGAAACAATCCTTATATGTTTATGGGGGCATTGGTGTGTTGGTAGGCGCTAATCTTTGATTGTATTATTACTTGATTATTATGATGTACGCAGGTGGGAGCTCTTGGAGTATGCTCATGTCATAATAAATAATATACGGCTAGACACATGTGATCCTATGAGGTCACACACATATCCACTGAGGTGCCACTCTATATATCATGATTATTGTATTTACGATATATAAATAAACCACGTAACTCGGGATCAATATCTGGTATGTAATAACTAAGTAATATACTTAGTTTATTGGTCTTGGAAAACAAATGGGAGGCCCATAAAGCCCATCCATATGGCCAGCCCAGGGAGGTGATTAAGGAAGGGATTAGGTCAAGATTTTAGTCAATAAATATGGGATTAACTCCTCATTTATTTGATAACAATTTACCAAAATCTCTCCCTTCTTTCTCTCCTCAAAACACATGGCACAAAACAAGCACCCATCTAGGGTTTTTGTTTTTCTTGATCTATTACTTTGATTCTTGTTTATTCAAAGTATATTCCAAGGTTACGGGTTTAAGGACTAGCATCCAAGAGGTATACGGTGAAGTGTAGTGTGGACTATCATAGAGGTGATTGATGTGTCATTGTGTGGTGTATATTTTTATGATTCAAGTTTTAAATTTATATTTTTCCGACTTAACCAAAAACAACACTTTAACAGGAAGTGTACCCGGTCAGTGGTAGTTTCGTGGTAAGTAGGGCGTCAAACACTTGAAGCGAGGTTAAATCTCTCAATTTATTAACATTTTGGTTTACTAATCTAAGTTAATTCTAATCTAAGTCAAACCTATGTTAATCCTACGTTAGTTCTAATTCTAATTCTAACAGGAAAAAGGGGAGGTTTCAGCCTAAGAGACTGGCACAGGTTTGGTGGTGACTACAATCAATTCAAGGCACTTTAATCCACGCAAACAAATTAACAGAAGATAAAAGAGCGGTCAAGCCTTATGATAGAAAACTGTATTAGCCATCATTAATCTGATTAGAAGTTGGTTTGTTTATTCAGTGCAATGATTACTTATCTCGAGGTGGCATATCATTCTTAAGACTTAGGCGGGACTTCTTCCTAAGACCTAGACACATTAATTCTGTCACAATTAAAGCATTCGCATAAAGCATCCTTATTTGCTGATTGTAATCTATCTTAGGGATTAAAGCAATGGTGATCTTGTTAAACCCTAGCTCATAGAGACTTTACCCACTTACTGCTTAACGGCGATTTATACACTAGTAGTCCACTTGTCCGTATACTATCCAATGGAATCAGAACGTTATTTGTTGATTATCTAGGAACACCTGCTAGTCAACTTGTTCAAGGCATTATCCGATATCTAGTTAAGCCAGAAGCGTATCATAGCACGGATTTAGTAGGACAATATTTGTGATCCTATTATTCTAGATGTATAAATTACTATATAGAGAGCTATCCCGGCATCTAGATTACTTGGTCCGTATTACTAGATCCAGTTGAATGATATGTCGCATATTAAAGCACATAAACAAGTATAAATTGATAAACATAAACAAGCATACATTGATATATTAAGCAATCAAGATATAAACAAAACCAAACATTCAGATCTTCATAATGATGGCTAATACCCAAAGTTATTAGCCTTCAAACATCATAATTAATACAAGAGTAATGGCTTTGCCAAGGTAAACTAACCGAGTTAACGAATGATACCAAAAACTGAACGATTACAAAAGTATAAGAAATTACACGTTGTCTCCTATGGATTGTAATGCGTTGCAAGACCTCTTCTGCTTTTTTCTCCTCTGAAAATCGACTTTTGTGTTTTAGGTATCGTGAATATGATTCAGCACAACTAAAACTCGTTTTTGAGTTTTGTATTTATAGGGTCTAGAGTCGGTGTTGATACGGTGTATCCAAGGTCTTGGATACGGCGTATTGGTTGTTTCTTGGAGTAGGGACCACATTTGATATCTTCTAGAATATTCACATACTATATCTCTAATGCGGCGTATTGGTCTTCTCTAGATACGGCGTATTGATCATGTTTCCTTCGTGGTCTTTGGTGAGTGCAGGCATAGATACGCCGTGTCTTCCTTGATGGATACAGCGTATTGGTTGTCAGAACAGTAATCTTCAAAATATCTTCGTATAAGCTCCAGAATGCACGCCTTTTGCTAATATTCACCAAGTACTCCATAATTACTGTAATTCTCAAATACAAACGATTAAGTAATAATTCTTTGCAATAGTTATACAAAATGGGTTAATTACAGGTGATAAATGAAGCTATAAAATAGACGTTATTTGATGTCATCAGTGATCTACTTTGTTCACTTGATTTCTTGGGTGGATCGTGCATAGGTGAAGGTCATTGTTTGATTCTACCGATTACGCTACAAAGGTAATAACCATTGTTATTTATTCGATCAATCATATGACTCTATGGATCCATTAATAGGTAATTTATCTGATGCGTTTAATATTTAATAATTTTTTATTTTATTATCTAATCACCTATAGTTCGGATCCAACTTTAAGCATAAAGTGACCGATAATGATAGCAATATAACGGCCCTGAAGTCTCATGACTGTCATATAATGATGCAACGGTTACTTCCTTACGGGCTTCATCAATACTTGCACACAGATATTGCAGCACTAATAATCAAGTTTTTTCATTCTTTAAGCAAATCTTGTAACATTCCGTATTTAAGGTCACTATTTACTCCGAGCTTTAGTTCTATTTTCATTTTTAAGGGAGTTATTAATTTTACGTTTACCCGATTTAGTAAGAAATTCTCGTTATTAGCTTTGAGTAAGCCGTATTTAGAAATTTATTCCGTCTTCGCATCTTAAGTGATTTAATAATCTCATAATACTCCCCGATGATTATAATTTTCCTCATTTTCATTTTCCGTTGTGTTTCGCGTTTACGAATATTTCTTGCTAAAACTCGCGTTTTTACCTTAAACCTTACCTTTTCTTAATTAACCTTACTTTATACTTTAATTTAAAAACCTATAACTAAAAATTAAAAATATATATATATATATAAACTTTCACACAATCCAAGCCCTAGGCCGGTTCTACAACTCCACACACAACAACCCATTCCTTTTTTCTATAAACCTAATCATACTTCCTCTTTCCCATACATGCAACCTTTCGTTTTTCACCATTTCAAAATTATTCTCTCCTTTCTTCTTTGCCCCATTGCTGCCGAAATTACTTCCCCCATCACCATCATCATACAAAATTGTTCATCTCATTTTTATCCTCTTAACACCATCCCAAAGTCTCTTGCAAAGTTTGGTAGTTTTTCTTGAAGATTTGAAGAAGTTAGGGCTAGTTTATTGAGGTTTTCTTGAGGGTTTTGATTGGGGTTTTGTTAGAAGGGTATTATCATCATTAGAAGAAGGTTAGAAGCTTGGTAATCTTGGGTTTCTTTGGTTCGAATTCAGCCAACACAAGAGAAGAGTGTTCTTGTTTGATTCACTAGCCTAAGTCTTTCTTTTTGTAAGCTAATCTTTCTTTTAATTAGTCTTATCTTTTTATTT
>BQNB010073441.1:0-32116 GCA_026074375.1 Tanacetum coccineum
GCTCTTGGGACTCTTATATCACCTTTTGATCATAACTTGGAAGCCATTGTTGAGATAGAAAGAAGAATGGAGGTGTAAATAAACCATGAAGGGTGCGTCCCCTTTTATAGGGTCGAATACCCTTGGAGGACAAGTTTAGGAGTGCAAGGTGTCTAATCCTTAGAGGGGCTATATCATGGGAGCTGGGAGGTGATATGGAGAGGCTATGGTGTGATGTAGGAAAGCTAGGACTAGCTAGAAGATGTGTATGGTCCTTGTGAAGGCGTCGCTACCTTGGTGCCAAAGGGAGGTGATGCGGAGCTTTAGCAACCAAGTTGGGAGCTATAAGGTGCTTGTAAGCTGGTTAAAGGTAAAGTAGCTGCATCATGAGGTGCTTGGGTGCAAAGTTAACTTTTAAAATGGGTCAAAAAGAAAGAAAAGGGTTCGCAGGTTTAAAAGGGCACGGTTTAGGGTTTTTGATTCATTTTTCGTATACATTGGATATATAAGGATGGATTAAGGATTGTAAGGTTTATTTTATGAGTTTACATATCAATTTGATTAGTGGTTCAGGCATAAAATGAGTAGAGATGAGAAAATGGGTCGTAGTTTGGTTTTAGGGTTCGTTTAGGGTTTCTAAGGTTTAATTCATGTACATTGGTTTTTAAATGATAGAATATGAATTGTGGAGTTGTAATTTAAGTATTTACAACTTATTTAAGTAATGGTTTAGGTTTTAGAAACTAGCTCGGTTTAGGGTTTCTAAGTTTGAATTCGTATAATTTTATGAAATCTTATGAAATAACAATGATTATAGAATGTAAATGAAGTGCATGACTTGCTTGTACCTTGTACTTTATTAGTTTGTACAAGTTTCTTAGGAAAACAAAGGTAAAATGGCTATTTTGAATATTATGCATTAATGACTTGTACATTATGATTTAAAGGACTTGTACCTTATTTTGGAAGGAAAGTATATTCAAATAAGATGTTATATTGCTTGTACTTATGCTTTAGTGTCTTGTACATTCACTTTAGATTTTAACTTTACATGGAATTAGGGTTTAGATGCAAACGTTTAACGTTTAAAGCCTGTTTTGATATAACGTTGCAAATGGTACATTATATGAGTAATGTACTTTGTAAAAATGATATTAAGATATTGACTTGACATATTAAGATGTTTATATGATATAAACATAGATATAGATGGCATAGGTAGGTTGCGTGAGCTCGTTAACTTTAGTTATACAAGTTACGTTGCATATTGAGATATTGGTAATGCAAGTAATGTAATAAAGCGAAAAATTTCTTTAAAAAAGGTGGTTCATATATAATAGATAGATAGTACATTGCATCTAACTTAATAGATGGATATTTACATTGATGAAAATTGCGGATTGTTATAGAAAGTCATACCTTTTAAATTCCTGAATGCTCCAATCCCATGATCCTTCTTCATCGAACTCCACGTCTCTACTCACTACCACCTTCCTTGTGACAGGATTATAAATCTTATAACCTTTTAATTGTTTGTCATAGCCAACAAACAAATGCTTCTCACTTCTATCATCAAGCTTCGATCGCCTTTGGCTCAGAACGTAGACATACGCTATGCTCCCTAATAACCTTAGGTGAGAGACTGTAGGCTTCAACCCATTACATGCTTCTTGTGGAGTCTTGTTGTCTAAACTCTTTGACGGACACCGGTTTAATAAATATACCGCACAATCAACTGCTTCAGCCCAAAACTCCTTTGGCATCTTCTTAGTTTTTAACATGCTTCGAACCATATTGAGAATGGTTCTATTCTTTCTCTCCACCACTCCATTTTGTTGTAGGGAGTAAGGAGTTGTTACAAATCGCTGAATCCCATTATCCTCATAAAATTTGTTAAATTCTTTTGATAAAAATTATCCACCTCTATCTGATCTCATGGATTTAATCTTTAAACCTTTCTCCTTTTCAACCATAGCTTTAAATGTCTTAAAAGCTTCAAAAGCTTAGGATTTTTCTTTTTGAAAATATACCCAAGTTTTCCTTGAAAAGTCATCAATAAAGAGTATAAAGTAATGATTCTTACCATGAGAGGATGGAGTAATGGGACTGCATAAATCTGTGTGAATTAGTTGTAGATGCTTCTTAGCTCTTGATGTTGCTTCTTTTGGAAACGAACTCCTAGCATGCTTCCTAAGAAAGCATCCTTCACACACTTGATTGGGATGATCAATTTGATCTAACCCTTTCACCATTCCCTTAGAAGATAATAACTTTAAGTCACCAAAGTTTAAGTGCCCGTACCTCATGTGCCAAAGCCACGAATGATCCTCCAGACAACTCTTTAAGCACTTAGCTTCATCATGTTGAATGTTCAAAATGAACATTCGGTTTTTAGTCATATGCACTTTTTCTATGAGCTTTCCCTCTTGATTTCTTATTGTAGCACTACGATCATTGAAATGAATATCGTAGTTTTTCTCTAAAAGTTTTTCCAACGCTTAAAATGTTACTTTTAAGGTTGGGCACATTGTATACATCCGAAATATATTAGTGACTTCCATCTTTAGCTCGGATAAGTATTTTACCTTTTCCTTTCATCGGTGCCTTTGATTCGTCTCCAAAGGTGACATTACCTTTACTTTGCTCTATTTCCACGAACAAGTCTTCTTCACCTGTCATATGGTTACTGGCAGCGGAATCTATATGCCATGGTTTTATCCTCTCTTCTTATTCGACATGTCTCTCCATTAGCAAAGTAAGTTCATCTTCATCTTATACCTCCACAAGATTGGACTTTTCTTCCACTTGTTTTGAGCTAGTACACTCATTGGCATAATGACCATATTTGCGACAATTGTAGCATTGTATTTAGGGCTTACCTCCTCTTTGATATTGAAAGCCTCTCCCACGACCTCTTCTATAAGGAGACCATTGGTTCTCATCTTCTTTGATGACATCTTCTCTTCCTCGTCCTCTTCCCTAGCCTTGGAAACCACCATGACCACGAAAATGACCGCGTCCTTGTCCTTGCTCCTTTCCATGTAGAAAGCTCTTTTTTCTTTCTCTGAAAGAGACCTTTAAGTACAGAGCTTGCTCCAAGGGTTCTTTCCCCCTTCTTTTCATCAACTTATCTTCATGGGCTTGTAAAGATCCCATGAGTTGATTGATGGTCATAGAGTCGATGTCTTTTGACTTCTCTATGGCCACAACAATATAATCAAAGCTTGGTGGCAAAGAGAGAAGAATCTTTTCTATCACCCTTGTGTTACTCAAGCTTTCACCGTTTCTCTTCATATCATTTGAAATGGTCAAGACACGAGTGAAATAATCTGAAATAGTTTTGGATTCCTCCATTTGGAGTTTTTCGAACTCTCCTCTAAGAGTTTGAAGACGTACCTTTTCACCTTATCAATTCCTTCAAAATTATTTTGAAGGATCTCCTACGCTTCCTTAGAAGTGGTTGCATTTGAAACATTCTTAAACATCGCATCATCAAGACATTGATAAATAAGCGTAAGAGCACTTTGATCCTTCTTTCTTGCCTTTTGCAAATGAACTTTCATCATCGACTTTCTCAATACCTTTCTTGACTATCTCCCACATGTCATGTGAACCGAGTAACGCCTTCATCCGAATGCACCAACTACCATAGTTATCTTTGGTAAGACGAGGAAATTGGAACAAGTTCATTGAACTGGACATCTCGATCTTCTAGCACTGCACTTCATGCAATAAAGTCAAGAAAGGTCCAGAAAAACCAGAATAAGAAATCGCACAAAGCTGCAAAGGGGGGGTCAAGGGAAAAAGAGCAAGATGGGCTATGCTCCAAACAATGTGCCATTTGCTCCAATTTGTTGGAAACGCGAGGGCCTTTTAGGCTTATATTTCACGAAGAGAGGAACACTTAGAGAGCTTATACAAAGAACCTTTTATTACTTAAATTTTCTCTTGGTTTGGTATAAATGCATACTCAATCACCTATTTATACTAGTCCAAGGAATATTCTAGATACAAGATATTTTCATGGATATTCTAGATAATTCTCGACACATCATCATCCTTATCTACATTCATAAAACATTCTAGAAGCTTCTTCATCCTTCTAGAAACTTCTTCATTATTCTAGAAGCTTCTTCGTCATAGGCTCGGGCTTTTATGACTAAATCATGTTTACGATCCAACAACAGATACTCCATGCCGACTTATAATCAATTTACAACAAGATTAATGTATGATTTCTACATAAAAGAAACTCTATCATATATACTTTTTAGTTAACAGATTAGATTAGTTTAATTAGTCCTGTGGCCAGGCAGTGGCGGATCCAAAAATTTGAATAGGGTATGCACAATTTTAAGTAACTATAGTTTTCTGGATACTTTTTTCAAGTCGGGTTTTTTAGAATTTATGTTGGGCGTATTTTTTTTGATTTCCGGGTACATTAGAAACATTTTTTAGATTAGGATTTACATATTGGTACCGCTAGCCCTTTTTGAAAATAGTTTTTAAAAATAGGATTTTTGGGTCTGAGATATTAAAGTTGATTTACATTGTCAAGTTTGAGTTATTTAAAATTGAGTGGTTAGTTAGATTAGAGTATTGTAACTAGAATTGATATAATATTATTAGCAACTACAAATACGAATAAAGTGAATTAGACCTATCTGATCAAGTGCTACATGTCCAAAAAAAACATTTATAACTAATCATATTACAAAAAGCTTAAATACTTTGTAACATGTAAATACTAGTATATATATGAAAGAAAAAAATAAGTTTGTGACAATATAACTAATGTTTTAAGTTGTAGTATTTTTTTTAACAGGTTGGGCCTTCCAAATAGAAAATGGGTTGAGTCTTTAGACTCAGACTTCACAAGTCAAAGTGTTATTAACACAACTAGGTCAAAAAAATATAAAATTACCTTGTTAACCTACATAACGTCTCATGGCCTCCATCTTCCTTAAAGCTACTGCTTCATTACTAAAACTTATCAGTAGTGTTTTTCTTTTATTTTGAACAAAGGTAAGTTAGATTAGTGTATGCACTCACGATTTTCAGGTGTTTGAAAGGGTATGCACTCACAAGTATTTAGTGTATTTTGTTGTTACTTTGAAGAAAAAACAAATTTTTTTACACTACAAAAAATTTACACAGGGTATGCACACTTGCATACCCTGCCTAAGCTGTAGATCCACCCCTGTGGCATGGATACTCTCATACTCATGTCATCATGTGTAACTATAGTAGAAGAAAGCCTCATAATTTTATCGAGCTTAATAAGTACGAGAGCAATTGCAAAGCGGCATAAAACACAGACATCTAATAAACACTCCCTCGTCATAATATCATTTTTCATATTGTACTTGTCCCAAATTAATCATCTACTTTCAAAAATAAATAGATAATATAGTTTGAGTTTGTCAAATGTTGATATAACAAATCATAAAATATAAACATCTAATTAGTGTTCTCGTTATGTGGGTTAGCTAGAATAGTTCGATAAAAGATTTTGTGCCAAGTTAGGGGGTACGCCTTGAAGGTCATTATCTAAGAAGAAACAATTAATTTGAGTAATTATGATCAGTTCAATGATTCAATAACATGTTTTGTACCGTAGTAATTAGCACACACTTTTGATATAACCATCTTTCTAGAAGTAATTATTCTTATCAATTGTAAATGTGTTTGCAGGTGCTATTAACAATATTCGTAAATAAGTTGAGAATTTGAGATGGGCTGGTCGGGGATGTTGCCTGAATTACTTGCTATAATAGCACAAAAACATATAGTTTTCTACGAAGATTATTACTCTTTCACCGGTGTTTGTAAATCTTGGCGTTTGGCAGCCATACAAGCTGCAAAGGATTACAAGTTCTCGAATGGACCGCCCTCGCAGTTCCCATCTTTGATGCTTGCTCAGAAAGCAAAGATAAGGAGTTTCGTGAATTGTTGCTCCTTTCAAATAAGAGCGTCCGCAAGAAGAGCATCCGTAAGATACGACTGCCTCGAATCTATAATAAGGTATTTATGACTTCATGTGGGTGGCTTGTAACTGTGGGAGAAGATTTCTCTTCACAACTCATCAATCCTTTATCTTGTGAAACCATCAATCTTCCAAAAGTTAACACCTTTGATCTAGAGTACTTCTTACGAGAAGATTCAGAATAGTATGGAGGCATACAAAAGCTAATTTTCTTAACTAATAATAATCAGTCAATATTAATATTGCCATTGGTGGTTGTATCGTGGGGATGGGCTTGCCAACCTGGAGATAGCAAGTGGACACGCGTTAAAAGATCACGCGTTAAAAGAGTTGGGGCCCCAAGTATCCCTTGGATTTCACTTACAACAATGGAAAAGTGTTCTATTGTTATGTATTAGAATAATCATAATAAGCATGGAGATGTTTTAATAGGAAAGATATAAACAGTGGTGAAAATTTCAAAGGTGCCAAAGGATTTTTTATATGAAAAGACACGATTTGCGAGCCGGTAGCATATCTCACTCGGAGTGTACATGGAGAAAGGAACAGAGGTGACTAGTCCCTCTATTAGAGAAGGTAAGCGTGTAACAGAAACCTTTTAAGACAAAAAATCTTCTAGTTTTTTTGCATCTGATTTTGGAAAAGATAGAACATTGTCAAAAGTGAAGATTATGGGCAATCCGCCTCCCCCACCCCAGCAAAAGCTTTTTATTGGGGGATCTAGAGGTACACACTTTCGTTTGATCGATCCAATATATAAAGGGGTGATTAAGAGGCAATAGCATAAACTTCACAGATGATGCTTAATTTGAGAACAAATATCGGCTTAACGAGAAATGGAAAATGTAAGATACATGGATAATTTCTACATCACATCTTTCGGGTGAAACATTGACCCTTACTACAATGAGATCACTTAGCCATATATACCGACCACCAATATGGCTTCAATCGATGTAAAATTCTAAATTAACTCAACTTTCCTATATACAGTACATTAGCACTTGTGTTTAGTTTACCTTTGTTTACAAGCATTTTAATCATTTCTATATAACGTTAACAAACTCACTAGACATACTTTACACTTTGTCATCTTAATGGTTACATGTTTGTACAAAATGTTTACTAATAAATTTTCTTGATTTATTCACATTATTGAAAAGAGCCAAACATTTTTTGTCATGGGTTATGTTACTACACGATTTGGAACTCTAACGTGAATAAAGTCAAAGACTGTTTTTGTGAAGACCAATCTCTAGGCTAAGTTTGTTTATTTCCCTTTCTTTTAGACACATTGTGAGACTCTGTTCTGGTTGCTCTCCTTCTCCTCTGAGAGCGTCGTTTCTTGTCCATTGGTTTCTATTGTTTCTTTTAATAAAATGCCCGCTTTCCCACGAAACAAATAGTCTCACGCCAAATTGATATTGCCATATTTTGTGTTCGTTAAAAGCATATTTGGAATTTGTGTGAAAGCACACCTGATGCTTAGTAATTACATATCAATATCCATAATTGTAACACCCCCAAATTGGGTCGCAGCGGAATAAGGGTCCGGGGCGTGTTACTTCTCAGATCAATAACACAAGATATATATAGAACGACCAAAAAGTTCATTTTAAAAAACTGATACATATAGATTAATCAAATATTGATACAAATAGCCCGAAGCTTTAACTTGTTCCTTGTTATTATTACAGAAGATCTAGTTCACACACATGAGTTTTTCCCAAAAAATAATACAACCATCATCTTTAGCATTCATCCCAAACAAATCACCAATGTAATCCTTGACACCTTATCTAGTTGACTGATCTCTTTGAAAAACATTGCATTAAATACGGCAAACAATAAATGTTGTTGTAATTAATAAGTTTTGATGAAATCAATATTTAGGAACAACAAGATTTTCCCAAGTGTATGATAAGCAAAAGATGCCAGACATCATATAAATGTAATGACGTTGCCCCTCATAGCTCATGACACTGGATAGCTCGACATAAATGAATACCCAATAAAAAAAAAATGGCCTACATTGCCATTTGGTTTATGGTTCTAAACCTGCAACATCCTATGTTCGAATGGTATCGTTTTCATTTTCCCCAGTGATAGCTAATCACCCAACGGGGATGTTCAATCCAACAGATCTATTAACTTAACATTCCGCCTGGTCACAGTCCAGTAAATTGGAAGTCAGAAATGGCTCAGATAGGGTTATCGCAACATAGGCAACACTAATCATAATGTGAAAAGGTCCACTTGTGTCCATTGTTAAAACATTGAAAGTTTCTCACAAATGCCCAAAAACTTATACAACATAATCATGTAAAAAGTGGGGCGATGAATCTCCACCTTAGTTGTAGTGAAAATCAAGTATATCACGAAAAATGCGCCACACAAATCGTCAGATGCAACCTATTTAAATTAAGGTCGTATAAGTACTAATCACATTGGGTAAAGACTACCATATATCATTCTATATAGCTAATCACCATCTAATTGTTTTGGTAAAATTGTGTTTAACAAGTTAAAACGTTTATAATTACCGTTGTAGTAAAACTGGCGTAACTTTCGCGTTTTTAAGGCCCAATTTTAACGTTTCTTCTGCCACGCTTTCATATCTAGGACGATTTATCATAATTGACATTTTCATAATTTGGGACCTACAGGTGAACAGGTACCTTTTTACTGTTCCTCAACCAGATCCTAAGTTTATTTATATCTTTTTTGTTATCGTAAAACCCGTAAATGTCGTATTTTATTCGTTATAGCTCCGTTTTTAGCGATTCTTTCGAGCACGTTCTCGTTTTTGAAAGTTCTATCAATTTATGAGGTTTACAAAAATAAAAGTTTCTGTCATAAATAGTAACTTTTATAAAAATAGTTTTATAAAAGTATTTATTGTCGTAAACTCGCGAAATTCATAACTCATTCGTTATTAATTGAAAAATTACAATTCTTTTCATTTTGGAATCCTAAAAATATGTGTTATTTGTTAAAAATACCAAACTTTCTGTTTTATATAATTTTCATAAATTGTTTTATAAAAATTCTTTTATAAATCCGTTTATTTATCGTATAACTTATTTTTACCGTATCTTTTTCGTTATCAATCCGTTTTTCAAGTTTCTTACATGTCCGGATTCGTCTTGAGATGTAGTATTTTATAAAAATATAAAATAGATATGTTTATATTCGAATTTTTGACCAGAAATGTGTGATGACTTTCTACAACCATATTTAGACTTTGTTTTCATACTTTTCAACTTTATAATCTATCATAAATCTTATATACCATATATGTTATATGTCTTACTTATAATAGAGTCCATTAGTCCATCATTGTCCTCATATGTCCATGGTAACAAGATTAACAAGTTTATCAAGTTAATTATACACATTTACTTGTAGCTTTTAATGTAAATCATTAAAAATCCTAATCTTTCATTAACACTTTTTAAGCTTATAAAAAAAAAAATATAAAAAATTTAAAAGACGTAATATAAGATTTAAAAAAAAAAAAAAGAAATTAAAAAAAAGAAAAAGAATGAAAAAAAAAAAAAAGAAAAAAAAGAGAGAAATAAGAATAAAAAAATAAAAAAATAATAAAATAAAAAAAAAATAACTTAAAACACTATAAAAATAAACATAACATATACAATGCTTACAAAAAAAAAAAAAAAAAAATAGAATGAATAAAAAAATAATTAAAATAAAGAAAACAACAATAAGAAACAATAAAAACAAAATTATAAAAATAAAAAAACTAAAAAACACCAGACCCGCAGAAAGCCCCCCATTGACACCACCCCCTGATTGCCACCAACCCAAGTAGTCCCCCCCCATACCCACCCGACCCCCTTTCCCCATGACTCACGCCCCATCCCTCACCCCCACCCCACACCACCCCCCCCCCACACCTCCCCCACACTACACCGCCGTGCCAAAGAGAAATGGACTAACCCACCCCAACCCCCCCCCCCCCCCTCCCCGCCCTACAACATCCCACCATTCCCTCCAGGCTGTAGTAACCCTCCCCACCCCACCCACACCCGACCTCCCTCCATCACCTCACCACCACCGATCCCCCACTACCGCCACCCCGACCCCCCCCCCCCATCCCCCCCCTAACCGCCCCCCGTCCTCCACCCCCCCCCCCCCAGTTCGCCCTAAACCACCCACCAGACGCGAATCCCCCTCCCCCCACCCCCCCCCACCCCCCCCACCCGCTGCACTCCCTCCCACCCGCCGCCATTCCCCCACTCCCCCCCCTACCCCCACCCAGTTGGGCGCGGATTCACTGTACTAACACCCCAGCGTCCAGGATACCCTAACCCCAACCGCTCCCATGCCTTATACTCCCATCAATAACCGCCCACCCCCCGCACAACCCCCCCACCCCGCACACCCCTCCCACCAAATCACCCACTTCCCCCCCCCTATGCTCGAAATCTCACTCCCCCATCCCCCCCATCCCCCCCGCCCCCCTCCCCCAACAACACCCCACCTCCCTCCCACCCCCTCCCTCCGTCCCAACCCACCGTCCCCCCACCCTCCCATATTACGCTCCTATTCGTCCCCGTTCCCGGCCCCCCCCCCCCCCCGCCACCCGTCCTCCGCACCACTTACCAACCCCGCCCTCCCGCATCTCACCCCCAATGTTTATCACCTCACCCCTACCCCAATAACCCCTTTGGACTCCCTACCCCCCCCCCCCCCCCCCCCCCCCCCCCCCGCCCCGCCCCCACCCCCCCGCCCCCCCCCCCCCCCCCCCTCTCCCCTCCACCCCCCCACCCCCCCCCCCTACCCTCACCCCCCCTCCCCCTCCCCCCCCCCCCCCCCCCCCCCCTCCCCCCCGCCACCCCCCCCCCCCCTCCCCCCCCCCCCCCCCCCTTCCCCCCCACACCGCACACCACCGCCCCCCACCCCCCCCCCCTCAACCCCCCCACCCCCACCCCACGCTTGTACCCTCCCCCCCCCCCCCTCCCCTCCACCCCCCCCCCCCACCCCCTCCCCCCCTCGCCCCCCACTCCCCCCGCCCAACCCCCCCCGCCGCGCGCGACCCCCCCCCCCCCCCCCCACCCCCCCCCCACCCCCCCCGCCCCACCGCCCCTCTGCGCCCCCCACCCCTCTACCCGCCCCCCCCCCCCCACCCCCTACACGCCCCCCCCCCCGAACCACCCCCCCAACCCCCACCCCCCCCCACGCCACCCCAATCCCCCCGCCCACCCCCACCCCCGCCCGCCCCCCCCCACACCCCCCCCCCCCTCCCCCCTCCCCCCCCCCCCTCCACCCCCAAACCCACCCACCCTCCCCCCCCCCCCCCCCCCCCGACCCCCCCCCCGGTCCTCACCCCCCCCCCCCCCCGCCACCCCCACCGATCCACGCCCCCTCCCCTCCCCCCGCCCCCAGCCCCCCGTACCCCACCCCCCCCCCCCCCCACGCCCCCCCCCCCCCTCCCCCCCCCCCTTCACCCCCACCCCCGCCCCCTCCCCCCTTCCTCCCCCCCCCCTCCCCACCCCACACCCGCACCCCCCCCCCCCCCCCCCCCACCCACACCCCCCCCCCCCCCCCCCCCCAGCCCCCCTAATAAAACACCCAACACCAACCCAACACCCCAACAAAAACTGAGTAACCAGTCCCCCACCACACCGCTACCTCCCCCAAGCATCCCCAACCATTAGCATAACCAAAAACAAGACCCCACAACCTGACACCTAACACCCCCCAACAATGACCCTCCTCAAATAAAAACACACAAAAACCCCCACAAGGACCCTCAAAAAAACTGTACCAAAAAAACATTGAAATCAAAACAACATGACCTCACAAGCAATAGAACAAAACCATACCACAATTACAACACTTAATAACATGTTTAAAAACAAAAATTATACCACCCATTCAAAGGTGGATATATGTGCCAATGTAAACCTCATATAAACATAAAATCCTAAAAATGACAATGATAAAGGTTTTAGGTAACCTTAGTGCTGATGATTAAGCAGAAAATTAGACATAAAAGCCCTTGATTAGAACCTTCATCCAAATCTTGCAAACTTTCAAAACCCTAATCCAACATAGAAACCCGAATCATCCTTTATATCTTTATATAAACCTCCATAAATACAACCAACCATGGGAGGCCACCAAACCTAGATAGAATGACATTATATATGGATGTGTTGGAATATATTATAAAAGAGGGAAATAAAAAATTTTGTATGGTTTAGTATCAAAGTAGGGGTGAGCCGTGGGCTTATAAGGTGACAAAGGGAGAGATTTTTGCTTTTTGATAAGTGTTAAGTGTTATGTTTTCTTATCTCATGCAATGTATAAGTAATGTATATGTAATACTAGTCAAGGAGACACCATGAGGGTCTTAAGGGAGTCCTTGGTCTTAGTCTTTTTTCAAAGTTTGAAAAAAATGGTAAATGTCCCCTAATAGTTAAGAACATCCCATGAAAACATGGAGATGTGTTCTCTTATGATATTTTCTTGCATATTTATCTACAAATCCGGCCATATAGAGATATATATGATATATTTTTCTAATTTTTATGTATTGGGTATAAATGTGGGTATTTGTTAAAGCGTAGAAACGTTTTGGTGGTTTCAGGAATGCCTAAACGCAATTTATCGCGAAACGTATACACTTTACGTAACCGATAAAAATAACATAAACAAAGACCATAATTATTCTCAAAATAATTATGTAATACTTCATTGATGTAAACGCTTAATTGTTTGGTGCCCGTTTACATTGAACGTAAATTTTTAGCTTACGTGATTTTACTTAATACATGAAATTACAAGCAAATGCGTACACACTAAAAATAAATAGTACGTTTATCGACGTCGTCAATAACTTGAAAACACAGGGTGTTATAGACTTTCCCCGTTAAACGAGCCTTATCCTCAAGGCTTATGATGCAACACTTGACGATGGTGCGGTCTTGGTGAAGAGGTGTGGGTATTTCTTCTTGAATTGGTCTTCACGTTCCCACGTAAACTCATGACCTCTCTTGGAGTTCCATCTTACCTTGATAATTGGAACATGGCTATGTCTCAACTGTTTGACTTCTCGATCCATGATCTCGACCGGTTCCTAGATGAATTGGAGTTTGCCATCAAAGTGAAGTCCATCCAATGGAACGGCTAACGGTTCATCGGCATAACACTTTTTCAGATTAGACACATGGAACGTATCATGAACCCTGCTTAGATCCTCCGAAACCTCGAGCTTATAGGCAACGGATCCAACCCTTTCTAACACCTTAAAGGGTCCAACATATCTGGGGTTTAACTTCCCTCGTTTGCCAAAATGTACAACCCCTTTTTAAGGCGAAACTTTAAGCATATCCTTATCCCTAATTTAAAATTCCATCGGCTTACTCTTCAAATCCGCATAACTCTTCTGACGATCACGAGCAGCTTGCATTCTCTGCTTGATCAGAACAATCTTCTCGGTAGTTTCTTGCACCATTTCTGGTCCAGTGAGTTGAACTTCTCCAACCTCAGCCCAACAAACGGGTGAACGACACTTTCTACCATACAGTGCTTCAAATGGGGCTGCCTTAATACTAGCGTGATAGCTATTGTTATAAGAGAATTCAACTAACGGTAAGTGATTAACCCAACCTTTTCCGAAATCGATCACGCAAGCACGTAGCATATCCTCAAGAGTTTGAATTGTCCTCTCGCTCTGTCCGTCAGTCTCTGGATGATATGTTGTACTCATGTCCAAGCTAGTACCCAAAGCCTTCTGGAGAGTCCTCCAGAATCTTGATGCAAACCTAGGGTCACGATCGCAGATGATTGAGACGGGGATTCCATGTCTCGCGACCACTTCCTTCAGGTACAATCTTGCTAGTTTCTCTAGGGGATCTGTTTCTCTCATCGGTACAAAGATTGCAGACTTGGTGAGTCGGTCAACGATCACCCAAATGGTATCGAAACCTTGCGGTGATTTGGGAAGCTTTGTGACAAAATCCATTGTGATATTGTCCCACTTCCATTGAGGTATTTCAGGTTGTACCAACAATCCTGATGGCCTTTGATGTTCGGCCTTGACCTTAGCACATGTCAAACACTTGCTAACATAGGTGGCGATGTCGGCTTTCATATTGGGCCACCAATATAGCTTCTTCATATCTTGGTACATCTTGTCAGAACCCGGATGAATAGAGTATTTTGACTTGTGGGACTCATGCATGATCACAGTCCTTAAGTCGTCATAACATGGTAATCAACTCCTGCTATTGAAGCATAGAGTTCCATCCGCTCGTGGTTCTAACTTTTCCGTTCTAAATTTCTTTGGATCTTTAGAATTTTCAACCAACATACCTCCAACATCTTCATTCTTAAGGTTCTTCGGCTTCTAAGCTTCAGTCTGAGCATTCAGAATTTGTTTAGGAAGATCCAAGCCAATGGTCATGACTAAGGCTCGAACTCTTAATGGTTGATCTCTCTCCTTCCTGCTTAGAGCATCAGCAACAACGTTTGCCTTTCCTGGGTGATATCGAATCTCACAATCGTAATCACTGAGCATCTCCAACCAACGATGTTGCCTTATGTTCAACTCTTTCAGATTAAGAATGTGTTGTAGACTCTTATGATTAGTGAACACCGTGCACTTGGTTCCATATAGGTAGTGCCTCCAAATCTTGAGAGTGAACACTACTGCTCCAAGTTCCAAATCATGAGTTATATAGTTTTTCTCATGGATCTCCAGTTAGCGTGATGCATAAGCAATCACCTTCTTTCTTTGCATCAACATAGTGCCCAAACCCTTTTTTGAAGCATCGCAGTATGCGATAAAGTCTTCACTTCCCTCAGGTAAGGCCAGGATTGGTGCACTACATAATTTATGCTTCAACAGTTGAAAAGCTACTTCTTGTTTATCACACCAAACAAACTTGACCTTCTTCTGAGTAAGCATGGTCATTGGTTTGGCGATTTTTGAAAACCCTTCAATGAACCTTCTATAATACCCAGCAAAACCTAAAAATTGATGAATCTCTGTTGGCGACTTAGGAGATACCCAATCTTTAATGGATTCGATCTTGGCGGGATCCACATGAATGCCCTTGATATCAATCACGTGACCTAGGAACTGTACTTTAGGGATCCAAAATTCACACTTAGAAAATTTAGCATACAACTCCTCTTTCTTAAGCAATTCTAAGATTAGCTTAACGTGCTCTTTGTGTTCTTGCTTGTTCTTTGAATATATCAAAATATCATCAATAAAGACAATCACGAATTTATCCAAATATGGTTTGCACATTATATGTGGTTATCAAAGTACAATATTACTAGGGAGTTTCATAAGAGGCCTCTTTTGGGAGGCGTATCGACAGTTGCTGATTTTACGATTTAAAGTGTCCTAGCTCCTCAACTTCACACAGACCTCTTGATTATGATAGCCCTAAACAGATAGTAAAGATGAAAACAAACTTGGGCTTGTATAATGATGTTAGTTAATCAAAGCGATTAGTGCTTATACGACCTATGTTAATTTAGGTTGCTTTCGGACGATTTAGTGACGCGTTTCACTTGTGAAGTATATTATCGAATCACTCACTTGAGGTGAGTTCATAGCCCCATATTTTTACGATTTCAATGATTTATAACTTGGGGTGGAAACATGCTTTGTTTTATAAATTGGACGCAAGTGGATATTTTATATTGATTACATGTTTGCCTAAGTAGCGATAACCCAAGTTGAGCCCCTTATCATGAACTGTCAATTGCATAGATGTAGTTGTTAATTACATTATGTGAGCGCGAATGTTATGAATAGATCTATTTGGGAAACGACCTCCCCGTTCGGGTGACTAGCTATCACCGGGAACGAACGTATAGCATGTCGAATTTGGGGATGTTTTCGGGTTGAACATCTAATCGGGCAGAAATTGCAATATATATTATTATTGCAAGAAAGATCGTCGAGCTTCAGTGTCATGAGCTTAGGAAAATGTAATCGGGTTTTGTGATGTCTGCATGTGTTGCATTATCACGGGAAAAGTCTTGCGGTCCTGCATATTATATTTTGCTAACCTATGAATTCACCAACAATTTTGTTGACGTTTTAAAGCAATGTTTTCAGGTGGTCAATAGGCACGAGGTGCCAAGGATACATTGGTGACACTTTTGGTTATCACGCTAAAGATTTGGATGTAATATATTTTGGGACATGTATTGTCAATCTTTGTAATATCAAATCCTGAACAAGTAAAGCTGCATGCTTTGTGTAACAAGTCTTTTATCAAATCCAATGTATCATTTTTAAACGACTTTTTTTTGTCGTTCTTATATATATCTTGTGCAATGTTATTGATCTGAGAAGTAACGCGCCCCGGATATCCTTATTCCGCTGCGACCCATTTTGGGGGTGTTACAAACTATCCTATCTCCTTTGGTTCCACAAGAGGCTCCTCTTATGGATCCTTATAACGCTTAAGTCCAGTTGGGAAAACGGTTCCCCAACGAGACTTTTTACGGGTGAGGGAAAACATAGCTAAAATACTAAGAAAGTAATACATATTATATCAGATAATGGTAGGCAAAATAACTAAAATGACAACTTAGCAAAATACAAGATATATAAGCTATGCAAAAATAGAGGGGAGGCATAGCAGTTATAGCAATAAACACTTAAGCCCTAAATGCATCTACAATAAGGACCCTTAGGTTATAGTGTTAGAGGGGTTCGGCTATAAAAGGAAGACAAAGAGGTGATGTAGCAAGCTTGGTGTCACACCCCGCCAAGGCGGAAACACGGGGCGTAACATCATGGATATCATCACAACACAATGGTGTCAACAATAAAGAAACACTAAATGCATAACTAAGTAATAAAGACACAATGTGTCATGACAATACCGAAAACCAAAAGACGACATCTTGTATTAATGAAAAAGGGTCTCACCAATACAAGAACAATATCTCACGAACCTAATAAAATCAAATAACATTCAACAAAATCCATGCAACAAACATAAACAAACTCTGGAGCGAACTCCAATGCAATCCTAGCGGTCATTCTAGCCACTTCTCTTAACCTCGGTATTCTCATGAAGTTCACCTTAAAATGATGCTTAAAAACGTCAACACAACGGTTGGTGAGAGTCATAGGTTTAAGACACGCAAAACAAACCTTTAAATCCAATTACTGTGATAAATAAAACATAACATAGCAGGACATACAACGTACTATCATACAAGCTAACATGCAATCACATCAATCCACATTGAGACGTTCACGCTCAATCCTCACACAAAACATAACAACAATGAGACGATCACGCTCACTCAAACAACTCACAGTAATAAGACGATCACGCTTACTACCAATCAAATCCATAAATGCCATGAGACGATCACGCTCAAGCACAACAATTCATACCATAAAAGCAAGTAGCACATAACATACAATAGTCACGTATAGCCCATGCATCATTTAAATCACATTATCACAGTAACTAAAACATTTCAAAACCTCTTTGCATCATTTTCACCCCAAGAAAACATAAGAAAAAGGGGCTATGAAACTCACCTGATGCTTAGCTTCCCAAAAGAATCCAACAAAAGCTTCACAAACACTTCACGGATAATCTAAACAATTAAGCACACAATAAGCTACCATCAATTAGGCATTCAACCCAATATGATGTAACCTCAACTATGATGGATATCTAAGCTATCTACCATAGTTCTATACTTGATTTAACCCTTTTCCAACTCCTACATATGCCATTTACACTTCAATGCTACACTTTAAATTTTCTGGTTTTGAGCAGAATTTTATACTCACTTACGCGTCCTAAACGTACCACTTAAACACTTCCACAATTCAAACCAAAATTCACCATGCTACATATATGTCCTATGAACCTCTCATAGCTCTCCCAAAGCCATTACCCTTTTACAAATACCCTTTAGAAATTCATTAATCCAAAGTGTCCAGAATTCGTCCAGAATCTGACCCCCTAAAAGTATGACACTAGATGACCACTTTAGACCTCATTATATGCTTAGAAAAAATTCAGGGGTCACACACAATATATAAACTAACTTCCACGTGATTTAGAGCCTCTAACTAGATGTCTAAGTATTTTTAGAAAAATCAAAACCAAAACTGAAATTCGTCACGAAATTCATCACAGTTTTACACACTGATTTTGTAACGACCTTTTGACCCACTTCCCGACCATAAAACTCACGAACCACATTTCTAGAGTAACTCCGAGTACTCCAGTATGTTGAAATTGTATATTTGAAATAATTTAAGATTGAGTTTCATGACCGATACAAAACTGCCTAACTTTCTGCAGTGAATATAAACAACTAATTCGGGCGATTCTAGACCCTAACGCATATCAAATCACTAAATCAAGTGAACCAATGATCAAAACAATCATCATTAAACCTATAAACTCCAGAAAATTTAAAACCCGTAATTTTCTTTCATGAATAAACCTAATCATCTTACTTAAATTCAAGAATTAAAATAAGAACTAGAATTAAACAAAGAATTAGAAAATACCTTAAACCCTAAAAAATTTCTTTTTTTTTCTTCTCTGGATCGGTCGAACAATAAGGGATTTAGGGATCCTTTATTTTTGTATTTATAGGCCTCCTAAAAGATATCATAGATTAACTCTAATTAGGAATTAGACTTGGACTCAAATTTGTTTCCTTTTCTCCCTTGTAAACTAAACCGATCGGCACCCCCCTTTTATTCTTTTTTTTTTATTTTATTAATTATATATTTACTTACAATACCTTAAATTTTAATAAAAATCTTAACTTATTTGACTTTACCTTTTTCCATAAACGCAATTCACTAGACTTTAAAAAATAAATACTAACTTTTCATTTTCAACATAACTTTCCAAAAATAGAACTTTTACATTTTTCTTAACTTACCACTTAAAATCTAAACCTATCTTAGATTACGAACACAAAAATACGTATACGTAATAATACTTACACATTTAACACGGAAACACTCAAATCTCAATAATCATTTTCTTGTCACTCAAAAGTGAACGAAATGAACTTAACCAATTTCACCACTATTCCAATCTCATTGAAATGATCACACTCAATAGAATAATTACCAATACCTCACATAACCCATATAAACTCATATAAACACACATAATCACATACACCATATATTGCAACAGGCACATAAGTCAATACTAACGGTTTGACTAACTTGCTCAAATCATGGTTGTCACGCTACCTATTGAGGTGAGTTCATAGCCCCATGCTTTACATTTGTTTAAATGATTTACATTTTTGGGGTGAGAACATGCTTTGTTTTACAAATTGGACGCAAGTGTACATTTTATGCAATGATTACGTGTTTGCCTAAGTAGCGATAACCCACTGAGCCCACTATCATGAACTGTCAATTACTGGATTGTAAGCGCGAGTGTTATAAATAGATCTATTTGGGATTGACATCCCCGTTCGGGTGAGTAGCGCTCACTGTGTCGGTTTACCGGACAACGGACGTATACCATGTCGGATTTAGGATGTTGCGGGTTAGAACATCATCACGGGCAATGTTGGCAATTTATATTGCAATTCATACATGTCGAGCTTCAGTGTCATGAGCTTAGGGAAACGTAATTACATTTTTGTGATGTTTGCATCTGTTGCATTATCACGGGGAAAATCTTGCGGTCCTACATTACATTTTACATAAACCTATGAATTCACCAACTTTATGTTGACGTTTTAAAGCATGTTTTCTCAGGTCAATGAGGCACGAGGTGCTAAGGATACATTGGGGATACTCTTTTGGGGAGTCATGCATAAAAGATTTGAAGTCATTACATCTTGGGATATTTGTTATGATCTAAAATCTTGTTATTTCAATGTTGAACAATTTAAGCCGTTGTGCTTTGTATTAAACAATTTCAATAAATCCAATGTATCGTATTTCAAACGACTCTTTTAGAGGTCGTTCTCATATCTTGTGCTATTGATCTATGAAGTAACGCTCCCGGACACATTATTCCGCTGCGACCCAATTTGGGGGTGTTACAGATTGGTATCTAGAGCCAAGGTTATAGAGAACCAGGTCAAATGTTTTTACTTGGACTATAACCGTTTTCAAACATTGCATCATAAAAAGGGATTTTTATGGGACATTCATTCATACATTACTTGTTGCATTAGTTGGGTATACTAGATGCTGCATGGTTCTCATACGTGTTTATAATATATTAAGTATATTATTATTTGGTCTTATATATGTACTAATGTAAACTCTGTTTGAGTGTTACAGATACAGTCATGTCATCGATTCGGCATCATCCGAGGTTACATATACGTCTATATCATCGCATGGAGACCCGCCTAGCTTGTGTTGAGACTTTCTTCCCACTCTAGGAGCCGACCACCGGAGGCTGCACCGCTTCACCGACTACGTGCCTGCACTGAGGACCATGAGCAGTCACCGGCTCCCGCCAATTACGTGCCAGGACAGAGTACCCCGAGTTACTTGGCCCCATCTGAAGAGGAGTTCCGGTGGAGATGACCTTATCTGTTCTGATTCGCCTATAGCCTTATCTCTAGGCTACGTTGCTGACTCGGATCCTAAGGAGGACCCCGAGGAGGACTCTGAGGATGGTCCAGTAGACTATCCAGCTGATAGAGGTAACGACGATGATGATGACTCCTCTGATGAAGACAAGGAGGAGGAGGAGACTTCTGAGGAAGAGGAGGCTTCTGAGGAAGAGGATGCTGAGGAGGAGGAGGAGGAGCATCTGGCTCTAGCCAACTCTGTTGTTGCACCCGTTGTTGACCATGTCCTCTCTTCTGAGGAGACACAGCTATTTGAGACCGATGCGTCTGCGGCTACACCACCATCACCACCAGCATGTCGTACCACTGCTAGGATATCTATCCGACCAGAGGCACCTGTACTATTGCCACCTGAGGAGGAGGTCGAGAGACTTCTTGCCTTACCTACACCACCGCCCTCACCACTCATCTCATTATCACCACCCTCTGCAGAGGAACGCCTTGCTAGGTGTTTAGCTGCACCCGCACTACCATCATCACCACTTCCTAGATTACCTCACCCATATGGTAGCCCTAACCATGTGCGTGCACCCCCAGGCTTCAGAGCTGCCATGGGTAGATTGAGAGCTTCATCGCCATTACCACCACCCGTACCCGCAGCATTACCACTACCACCTCTACCATCATTACCACTACCACCTCTACCAGCACTGCTTGTATCATACCACCAGTTTTCGACCACGATGGAGGATATTCTCCGAGGCTGAACTACCACTCTAAGAGTTATGTCTTACTACACCGCATCGAGATATGAGGTGGGGGAGAGTTCGACTGCTGTCCCTAGGCCTACTGGAGGTCGTAGGGTAGATTATGGCTTTGTCGGCACTCTGGATGCCGAAGCCAGACGACAGAGAGCCGAGGCAGTCGGCTATGGGATCAGAGATACTTGGGTAGACCCGAGAGAGACTACGGAGGAGATTGCACCAGTGACCCTAGAGGGAGTCAACACTAGGGTGACTGAGCTTACTGCAGTACAGGAGCAGGACACCCAGGAGGATTTAGCGTGATTGAGAAACCAGGATCGACAGGACTCAGATAATTAGATGTTTGAGTACTTGGTCGATTATAGTCGGTACACTATGAGATTCCCGAACTTCTTGGACTGGAGGCCTTCTAGTCACCCGAGAGGCTTGGGCACACTCTATGGGATTTAGTTCGGCTGTCCACTTTGAGCTTCAGGGATACAGGATACACGTTTGGATGCAGGATCATCGTATGGATGTGCAGGATTCATTCATAGCAGCTCTGACTGCACAGGTTTCATCACTTCAGAGGACTCTGAGCTACGGCTCATAGAGAGATCGAGCGCTTCAAGCTTAGGAGCAGGCTACGTGCGATGCACTTAGGGAACCGAGTAGTTCCCTAGTTCATTCATGTTCATAGCTATCATAGTAGCCGGCCAGTTATTATGGGTTTCTTCCCAGCAAGCACGTATGTAGGACCTGTTTTGTTTTTATATTATTCTGAATCGAACAAACCATGTATGTTTTCCAGCTATATTGAGAATGTTTATTTTATGTTTTTTTGAATCTTAATTTTGATGTGTTAGTGATTCCCCGTCATATTATATAATCACTGTGTGATGTGATCTTGTTATATATTGTACCTATGTCATATTGTGATGTATAAAAAAACTCACGTGCCTTATTGTTGTGATTTAGAACAACATGCCACCAAAAAGAACTGCAAGAACCGCAAGAGTTGCTGCTGCTACTACTACGACTGCTGCAGCTGCTACCTTAATGACTACTGCTGCTATTGAGTAGTTGGCGCTGACAGAGTTTCTGCGGCACTTGCTAACCATGACACTCTCCGAAACAACACGAATGGTCATGGCGATAGAAGCCACAATTCTGGCACCAGAACCAGAGGAGCTACGCGCACTCTGCGTGAGTTTAGTACAAAGAATTCCTGAACAGTCACCCACTAACCTTCAAGGGTAGCAGAAGGTGTGTTGTGCTATCCTACTGGTTTTGAAAGGATAGAATCAGTGGTTCCACATAAGCAACTGGCTCAGAGACAGTTAAGTTCCTAACTGCACTTTCATTAGGAATGCCTCACTGGTGGAACTCCCCAAATAAGGGCGTAACAAGATGTTGCTTATGCCATGGACTGGAAGGCATTGAAGAAGTTGATGACGGTCAAATACGCCCACGGTGAAATCAAAAAGTTGGAATCAAACTCTGGAAACCTAAAGTAAAGGGTACTAAGATCCCGAGCTACACACTACGTTTCCAATAGCTTGCATTGAAGTGTGGACCATATGTTTCCCGAGGAATCTGATGAAGTTGAGAGTTGTGAGTGGACTTCCTGGATTTGATCCGGGGAATGTTATGTCTATCGAGCCCTAGACAATGGAAGTAGGTAATCGCGTTTGCCAATGGATCAGATTAACCAAACGTCAACACTAATTCTGAAAGCAAGGCAGAGCAGAAAAAGGGAAGTATAGATATTAATTCTGGAAACAATGCAGGGTAGCCAACAACAAACAAGAGACAGAACACTAGGCGAGCATATCACTTCCAGACTGGTGAGAATAGGGAGTACCCTAAGACATTGCCCTCGTTTACAAAGATGCAACTATCACCGACAAAGGTCATGTGCTCCCGATGTAAACAAATGTAAGAGGATCAGCCATTTGGCTCGTGACTGCAGGAGTTCCAGTCTAAACAATAATAATAACAATCGTGGAAACTCCGAAGCAACTCAAAATGCCATTACTTGCTATGAGTGTGTGGTTCAGGGGCACTTCAAATAGACTGCCCCTAAGATGAAGAATGTAAACCGTGTTAATCGACGTGGAAACGACAATTGCCCAGCCAAGTTTTGTATGGGCAATGCGGGAACAAACCCAGACTCTAACATTGTTACGGGTAAACGATCCATTCTAACACGCGCGCTATGCTTCTATTCTATTTGATACTGGTGCCGATAGGAGTTTTGTATCCACTAGATTTAGCTCCTTAATTAATATCACACCCACTACACTAGACCATTATTATGGTGTTGAACTAGCCGACTAGAAAATAATAGGGATAAACACTATCATTCGGGGTTGTACGTTAAACTTCTTGAACCATCCATTCAACATCAACTTATTGCCCGTAGAACTTGGTAGTTTCGACGTCATAATCGGCATGGATTGGTTGTCAAAGTACCACGCGGTCATTGACTGTGATGAAAAGATGGTTCGTATTCCATGGGGAAATGAAACCTTAATTATCCATGGTGACGGAAGCAGACAAGGAAACGGGACTCGTCTGAACATCATTTCATGCACTAAAACTCATAAATACTTGTTGAAAGGACACCATGTCTTTTTAGCCAGCATTACAGCAAAAGAGACTGAAGACAGATCAGGAGAGAAGCGTCTTGAGGACGTACCAATTGTTCAAGATTTTCCTAAGGTATTTCTTGAAGAATTACCAGGTCTTCCACCGACTCGACAAGTGGAATTCCAAATTGATTTGATGCCTGGTGCTGCACCTGTAACACGAGCACCGTATCGATTGGCTCCTTCCGAAATGAAAGAATTAATCATGAGGCAACTGCATGAAACCATCCGACAAGGGCTTTATAAGACCCAGTTCCTCACCTTGGGGAGCTCCAGTCTTGTTTGTCAAAAAGAAGGACGGTTCATTCCGGATGTGCATCGACTACCGAGAATTGAATAAACTGACGGTGAAGAATCGTTATCCTCTCCCAAGGATTGATGATTTGTTTGATCAACTACAAGGATCCAGTGTTTATTCAAAGATATATATTATTATTTTTGTGTAATCACAACTGCAGAGTACGAGAAGAGGATATTCCCAAAGACGCATTTAGGACTCCGGAATGGTCCATTACGACTTCCAAGAGATGACCAGTTGGTTTGACGAAAGCCCATGCGGATCATGACCTCAGGAACCGATTGTGCAAACCATAACTTGGATAAGTTTTGTAATTGCTTTATTGATGATAATACAAATATATCCCAAGAACTGCAAGAACATGAGGCGAACATCTTGAAGGTAATTGTTAGAACTGCTTAAGAAGGAGGAGCTACAAGCTAATTTTTTCAAATGTGAATATGTGGATTGCCAAGGAACAATTTCTCGGTCATGTGATAGATCGTCAAGGCATTCACGTAGATCCTGCCAAGATCGAATCTATTAAAGATTGGGCGTCTCCTAAAACACCAACAGAGATTCATCAATTTTTAGGTCTTGCTGGATACTACCGAAGATTCATTAAAGGGTTTTCAAAAATCGTTATGCCAATGACTAATCTTACTCAGAAGAAAGTCGCCTTTAAATGGGGTGACAAGCAGGAAGCAGCATTCCAGATATTGAAGAATAAGTTATGTAGCGCACCTATCTTAGCTCTTCCCCAAGGAGCTAAAAACTTCATTGTTTATTGTGATGCGTCACATAAAAGATTGGGTGCGGTGTTGATGCAAAACGAGAAGGATAATTGCTTACGCATCCGACAGTTGAAGGATTCTTGAAAGAATTATCCTACTAACATGATTTGGATCTTGTGCGTTGTGTTTTGCTCTAAAGATTTGGAGGCTACTACCTGAATGGAACAAAGTGTAACAGTGTTCACAAGCTCATAAAGTCCTACAACACATACTAGACCAAAAGGATGTTGAACCAAGAAGCAACGCCATTGTTAAGAGTTGCTCTAAACTACGATTCAGAGATTCGTGTATCACCCAGGAAGGAAAATGTCGTGCAGATGCTTGAGCAGAAAGAGCGAATAAAACCATTAAGAGCCCGAGCTTTAGTTATTCCTATTATTATGGATCTTCCCAAAACAAAATCTAAATGCTCAACAGAAGCACAGAAACAGAGAAATCTCCAGAATTAGAAACGTAGAGATAGATCAGGAGATCTAACGAAGGAAAAGTTGGAACCCCGTACGGACAGAACCCTATGCTTAAATGGTAGGAGTTGGTTGCCATGTTATGGAGATTTAAGGACTGTGATCATGCACGAGTCCCATAAATCAAAATACTCCAACCATTCCCGGTTTCTGACAGAAAATAAAAATGTATCAAGACCATGAAAAAAGTTATAATGGTGGCCCAAATGAAGGCACATCGCAACCTATGTTAGCAAGGTGGTTTGACGTGTGCCAAGGTCAAAGCTGAACAACAATAGACCATCAGGATTGTTGGTACAACCCAAGATACCTGAATGGATGTGGGACAATATCACCATGGATTTTGTCACCAAGCTTCCTAAGTCACCGCAGGGTCATGACACTATTTGGGTAATTGTAGACCGACTCACTAAATCTGCAATATTTACCCCAATGAGAGAAACTGACTTCATGGAGAAGCTGGCAAGGTTGTACATAAAGGAGGTAGTTGTGAGGCATGGGATACCTGTCTCAATCATCTGTACACGTGACCTCTAGTTTGCATCACGTTTGGAGATCACTTCAGAAGGCTTTGGGTACTAGTTTGGATATGAGTACTGCCTACCATCCAGAAACTGATAGACAAAGCGAGAGAACCATCCAAACTCTCAAGGATATGCTACGTGCTTGCGTGATCGACTTTGGAAATGGTTGGATTAATCATTTGCCATTAGTCGAGTTTTCATACAACAACAGTTATCACGCTAGCATCAAGGCAGCACCATTCGAGGCACTTTACAGTCGGAAGTGGCGTTCACCTGTTTGTTGGGCCGAGGTCGGAGAAGCTCAACTCACCAGTCCAGATTTAATTCAAGAAACAACCGAGAAGATCATCCAGATCAAGCAAAGGATTCAAGCTGCTCGTGATCGACAAAAGAGTTATGCTGGAACTTAAACGTAGCCACTGGGAGTTTCAAGTTGGGATAGGGTTATGCTCAAAGATTCACCTTGGAAAGGGGTCATACATTTTGGAAAACGAGGGAAGTTAAACCCTAGGTATGTTGGACCTTTCAAGGTGCTAGAAAAGGTTGGATCCGTTGCTTACAAGCTTGAACTCCCTCAAGAGTTGAGCAGGGTTCACAATACATTCCATGTATCCAACTTGAAGAAATGTTACTCCGACGAACCATTAGCCATTCCGTTGGAAGGACTACATATTGATGATAAACTTCAATTTATGGAAGAGCCTGTCGAAATTATGGAACGGGAGATCAAACGACTAAAGCGAAGCTGCATACCACTCGTTAAGGTTTGCTGGAACTCAAGGAGAGGTCCTGAGTTCACATGGGAATGTGAAGATTCTTTCAAAAAGAAATATCCACTACAATGTCTTAAGCTTTGAGGACAAGGCTCTTCTAACGGGTGGAGACCGTAACATCTCGCATTTTCAGGTCATTTACGACTTCATTTATTCTATTAATTATTTTTAGGCTTTTACGCGTTCGCTTTTAATATCTACCGTTTAGCTAAATCGCGTAAACTAAAAATGATCATTTAACGTAAACGGGTATCAAACAATTAAATGTTTACGTCAAGTAAGTGTTATAAAGTTATTAGGATGATAATTTATAACTTTACACTTTTTATTTTAGTTGATTACGTAAAACGTTTACGTAACGCAATAAAACTAGACTTTTGCATGCATGGCAAACCATAAACCCACCTACACTTCAACAAATGCCCACTAATACCCACAATACTCAAAAACTTCATAAAATCTTGTCCATATTCAGCCCCTAGCCGAATTTATGCTTATACTACACATACAACTTGAAATTAAATCCAACAAACCTCCACTAACTTGAATAAACTAGTATTTCCTTTAACCAATGGATCAAGAACTCAAACTAGCTTCATTTTGTCTCCCTTTGTGTTCATATACACATCTAGTAGCCAAGGAAGGAAAGGGGATAAGTCAAGCATGCATAAGGCTTGTCACATCATTCTTACACCAAAGCAATCCATGCCATACTCTTACAAGACCTAAGTAATATAAAAAAATACATATCCCTTACCCTAATTGTCTCCATAACCGGACACCATGAACACAACACCAAAATCCATTTGTTGGTTTCACTAGAATGGTATTCTTCCATGTTTAGCTATAAATAAAAGCCATAAAGTGGAAATAAACTTCACACTTATCATTTTAAGCAAACAAAGCACAAAAACCTTTTTTGAGCCACTCCAACCCAAGGCCTCACTCACAACACATATCACAACTCCAGATTTTTTATTTCTAAGAGCTAGTACAAAGATGTCAGTCATTGTTGGACATATAAAAGGTGTCATTGGAAGCTGGATAAGGATTAAACAAGGTTTAAAACAAGCAAGGATTTCAATAGTGTAACTAAGAAAAAAAGTGTTAAATCAAACCAATTATCAAGAATCGGGTTACCAGGTGAGGGATTGATTCTGAACATCATACAACCTCTCTCATAAAGGTCTTCTAACACCCTAAAACTATCATTTATATCATTTATAAAATTATCCTTATATTGTTAATCAATCCCCCATGGTTATATTATATAAAGATATAAAATAAAAACATGCATATGTATACACGAATTCAATTTTTAATTTGATTAAAATGAGGTTTTAAATATGTCAATATGCTTAAAATAAGAGTTTATAATTGTTGGATAATTTACGTAATTATTTGTCAAATTTTGATTATTTATTTATTTATAAAGTTATGGAAATAAATAAATATGTGGGCCTTATTTCTTGGACAATATGAACATATTATAATGTAGAGGACTAAATATATTAACAAGAGTACAATGTATAAATTAAAGAAACTTATTGAAAATTTAATGTACGTTAATAATACCTAGAAACAAGTAAATAAAACTACAACACTATCGAAGTCACTATAGCAAACAGTACATGGGAGAAATTATTTTATAATTTTATAAAATAATACATATTATTAGCTTTCTAAATCAATAAGAAACTTGAAAATCTGATAAATAACGAAGGAGTTATGATGTTTACAAGATTTACGATTATAAAAGTATTTTTTGAAAAAAGAAATTCTAAACAATATAACCAATTCGAATTATGATAAACATTGATATTTTTCTGTAAAAGGTAGGTTTGTATAAGGATTAAAAAAGGTAAAAACTTTGAAATCCAATGGGGGGAATGAATTAGTTATGACTTTTCAAGTTTATGTAATAAAAAAAAAAAAAAAGTTCCTTTACAAAGTAGTTTTATATAAAAATAGGCCATACTGTTCTACGACAGTGAGCTTTGGGAATTATTTTGTTGGATAGATTATTTTAATTTATCGAATGACAGATAAGATGTATAATACCCAAAATCTATATTATGCTTAAGAATACCCAAATAAACCCCAAAACTGTTCAAAAAGGGCAAAAAGTGCCAAGTATCTGAGTTTTATAAGTGCAGGATGAGATATGTCAATTCACAAGAAATCAGTCAAAAACGAACACGAGAACGGATGAGTGATCAAGAAGCTAAAGAAATCAAAAGCCGAAGCCAGAAAGATCATGCCTCAGCCTTCTACAGTCAACTGCAGCTAACCCACAGTCTTACAAAGCCAGCACCACTCTTTGTAAACTCAAGGGCTATTTTTGCAATTAGTGAAAGTTATTTTTAATCCTGAAAAGGAGCTTGCCAAACACAAGGGCCAATTGTGTAATTATCTCATAATTATAATTGGGCGCGGGTCTTACCCGGGTCAAATAAACCCATGGATCCATCTCTCATCCAATCACAACCAAACCCCTAACCCAATTCAACCCGAACCCTTAACCCGACCAACCCGGCTACACTTATAACTTTGTAACATTTACTGTTCACCCCATTTACCCCCAAATGCGATTAAACACACTCACTCACCCCCCCCCCCCCCCCCCCCCCCCACCCACGAACAACTCAATAACACAATGAACCCCTATTTTCTTAACCCACTCACTCCATCCTAATTAACATAGGATAATAACCCCCACACACTCGATAAATAACCCATCCATCGCTTTCAATTAACCCAACCCAATCCACCGTGGCTGAAAGAAGCATTGTTATTGGTTGATGTGACGTGTGTGAATACTCTCACATAACTAACACATCCATATGCCACATCATTGATCCGGGTGCACACATATTAATCTAACGATTGAGATGAAAATCAAGGAAAGAGATTTGATCGAAGGGCTGAGATGAAGATGAATAGAAGGATCTAGAGAAGGAGGTGAGCTCGAGCTTCGGGTATAAATACCCCCATCATTCCAGCATTTACGAGAGTAATTAGTGGTGATTTTAGTTTTATTTTTAGTAGTTTAATTTTCGATTCAGTATTGAGTAGTCGTTTTATTTTGTAATTTCAATTCCATGTAATTTCATTTCGTATTGTAATCTTTATTTCAGAATTAATAAAAGTTTTATTTCAAATAAATTGGTATGTTCATTTAAAATCTGTCAAAGTATTGGTGTTTGTGTTTGTAATTGTTGATTCAGTTCAAGGCTTGGAGTCTCTATTGGAGTTGGATGGCTGCTGAGACTCCAAGGGTTTGTAGTAGGCTGAGGGTCAGCTTATAGGTTAGATTAGGTTTGTGATTTTGATATAAGGGCTTATGTGGAATATGGGGGGGCCATAAACCCCACAATAAGCAGCTTATTCTTTCCTTTCCAATGCTGGAAAGCCAAGGTACACAGTAAATTGTTTAGCATCTTGTTCTATTATGTTTTCTTCATAAGCTGTGAATTAAAATGTTCATAGACAATAGTTAAAATAAGCATGTTTGGGATTTGATAAAATTTATTTTCTGTCAAATTGCTTAAAATATTGCTATGCTATGTAGATATAAGAAATAGAGTATCTAAGCTTCAGAGCATATAAGCTGATAAGCTTATTTGCTATTTTAAATAAGTAAAATTTAGTTTCAAATAGTTTTAGTTTTTTAAATATCAGTTTGATAATAAGGCTGTTTATTATAAAAAAAAAAGGGATGCTGTTCGATAGAAATTAGGGAGTGCAGGGCCTGTTTTTTGATCCATTTATAAAGTTTTCTGTTAGTTTAAATTTAAACAGTTAGTCCTTGTTAGTTATTCTGTTAGTCCTTAGTTAATTTCATAGTTAGTCCTTTGTTAGTTTAAGTGTTAGTCTAGTTAGTCCCTAGGTTAAGGGACTATATCTGCCATTAGCTCAAACTTTGTGTTTTTAATAAAACTTTATCCTTACCCCGCCTACCCTCAGCTTTGTGACTTGTCACTTTTGGCCCATGTGTTTGTGTGGATTTAGTTTAAAGTTTTATAAAATTAGTTTTTTATAAATAATAAATTAAGTTTAGTCTAGTTAGTCCCAAGTTAAGGGACTGAGTCTGTCAATTAATCAAACTTTGTGTGTTTTATTAAACTTTAAATGTTTGCCCGCCTACCCTGATCTTTCTGTTTTGACGATATTACCCCATGTGTTTGGGAAATTTTTAGTTAAGTTTTATAAAAAGAGTTTTATTAATTAAATAAATTAGGTTTTAAATTTAATTAGTTAAATTAGTTTTTATTTAGTGGATTAAAATTGGGGCTTTTTATAAAATTAATTTTCTGCACTTTTTCTTGTTTTAAAAAAGTATTTTTCTTAATTTTTATCAATTTAATTTTTCCTTTTAGAATTTAATTTAGATTAAATAGTTTTAAATTCATAAAAAATCCAAAAAGCTTTTAAAAAATATTTTTAATTTTCCTAAAATTTTCTTTAGCATTAATTTAGGTTTAGGAATCTAATTTACATATTTTAGTTTTAAATTGCATTTGTTTTCTTAAATGTCGCATTTTATTTACTTTCGTAATTAGTTTAATTTGTTAATTAGTTGTTTAATTGTGCCTTTAATTTTAGTAGTATAATTAAATCAAAAATATCTCTTCTCTTATTCAAATCAGGATCTAAACTTAAACGAGGTTTCCATTGCACGAGTCATTGGGGAAACGACCCGGGTGATCATACTTGCCCGGTTTAATATACGTATTCTATATATATATCTTTGTGAGTGGAATTGTCCAAGGGATACTTGGGGATTTCCTTAATTTCTCTATAAGTATATTATTTTATACGTGTGTATAAACTGCTCAATCAGTTTTTGGCGCCGTTGCCGGGGACTTGTGTGAGCGATTCCTTCGTTTTGTGTTTGTCGATTTGGTTTGAAGATCCTTTCGTCCTCGAAAGTTAAATTTTTGTCATAAATCCAAAAATCCAAAAAAATAAAAATATAAAAAGTAAAAAAAATATTTTCCTTTTCTTTTTAGTATAAGTAAAAGATAAAAAAAAAATATATATATATATAGAAAATCAAAAATATAAAAAAATTGTCTTTAATTTAGAAAATAAAATTCACCAAGTTGGTTAACGAACACCAACAAATAATATCTTCTATTGAGATATTATCATTTCAATTTCCGGTGAACTTGCAATTGTTCCCAATTCGTAATCAAAGATTTAACACTTGCCTTTTGTGTCACTACCAAGTACGGCTCACCTTGAAAAGCAATTTTCAAGAGCTACCGTGAAGTAGTTGATTATTTGGTTTAAGTCTCTTTCGTGTAACCGTTAAAATTTAAAAAAAAAATTAGTGTAAAGTTTTGCTTTTTAATTGTTAGTTTTTCTTTTTATGCGCA
>BQNB010073442.1:0-16645 GCA_026074375.1 Tanacetum coccineum
TAAACGTTTATTTTTATCGTGAATGTTTTTACATTTTGTCATCTTCAAAACGTAGAGAAGTCGAAAAATATAAATAACATGTTTAAGCATTATTTGTATTAACAATTATAATTTATTATACACCTGAGAGAGAGAGAGAGAGAGAGAGAGAGAGAGAGAGAGAGAGAGAGAGAGAGAGAGAGAGAGAGAGAGAGAGAGAGAGAATCCAAACACTTATGTGAGGTGCTAGTATATAACTTTCGTGCTTTTAATTACGAAGTCTAATTGGTTGTGCCATGAATTATTTTTATTGAGTAAGTTAAATGCCTCCGATATTGCTATTGACTAGGTAGAAAAGCTCATTTGCTTGAGGATAAGCAAATCTCAATTGTAGGGGTATTTGATGATGTGTCATTTTATACACTTTTTCGGGGTCATTTAACCCCATAAATCATGCAAATATGCTCAAAATACGTGCTTAATCGTTTCTTTTGGTATTTTTAGCACTTGGATGGCATTAGGAGGAAATACACGTGACTTGGACTCAATTCAAGAAGAAACATACGAGATTACAACTCTACACGCATTTCAATATCAAAAGAGCATAGGCTGGAGACGGCGTCACAATTTATTATGGCGGCGTCAGGAGGCTCAAGCGACGGCGTCATGATCCTGGTGACGGCGTCAGAAGTAGCCGACTCAAAAGAAACCATAAGAAGATTCGCGGGCTGACGGAGTCGCAACTTACAAGCGACACCGTCGTGTTTATTTTCCTACATATACAATCCCTAAATTTTGTGTTTTAGAGGTGGAACTTAGTGGGATTCGTAGGGTAATTTAGAAGAACGATTTTTATCAGCTTTTAGGGGAATTTTAGTGTTCTCAAACCCTTTTGTATCCACCATTACTCCATGATTAATTAAAGTGAAGATCTTTTATCCATTTAATATTTTAATATGTCTATGTATTGTTTGATTATATGTTCTTTACTTTTAATTAACATGCTAGGCTAAATTAATTAGTGTTTGCTTATAATTGCATGAAATTTAGTTTTAATTCCTTTTACTATTGCTTCTTGTTGATGGATGTGCGCGTTAAACTCTAGAAAACTAGCTTCTTAATTTCTTGTGAAGACATCTAGGGAAACGTGATTGTGTAGAAAGGATACCATCGTAACAGTCTTCATACTACCTTGCCCTAAAATGATTTATCACCTTTTAAGTGTTTGAATGCGTGTAATGTACTCTTAGTAATAGTCTTCATACTACCTTACTTGTGCATTGCCTTAACAGAATATTACATAGAAATCCGTTCATAAATTAGGAAATACTTACACATTACATCACAAGGGTGACGGGCAATAAGATTAGGAGGGGAAAACTAAGGAGTAGTGCATGATTAAGTGAACACGTTTGTTTACCTATATGAGTTTCCACATCGTTAGTTTAGATTTAATTTAGTTTATTAGTTTAATTAGTTTAAAACAAAAACCCCTTCAAACCAGAGATTTATATATAAAATAATCTTCTCTCAACCCTTAGACTTTAGTTACATTTAATTCAAGCCTTAATAAACTATTCCCCTAGAGAATGATAACAACCCCCGAGTCTTGCCTATACTACACTGCAACGATTAGGTACTCTACCTAGGGGATTGTAAAACTTCGTGTGTTTACAATAACCACACATCACATCCCTTGCATTTGTTGCGTTTGATTTGGATGTGGAAATGGAGGACAAATTCCCTATGGCATGGAACTTTGAGGTTGGAAGTTATTCTGAGTTACGGGAAAGCCAATTGGACAATTTTGTTGTCCAAGATTTCTTTTTGGTTGCGATGTTTTTGATCGAGGATGAGGATTATTAATTATCCTGGGAGGCGGAGTTTTTATCCTAAATTTTGGTTTAGAAAATCCAACTCTGGGTTTTAAAGAAGGTTTATAAAACCGTTTAACCGCATCATTACTAGCAACGGGAATTTTAATGTTATTTATCATTATATGTTTCGGTCTAGGACCCAAAATAGATTTTTGAAAAGAAATAGATTTTTCATTTCCCATTGAACAAACAGGCGGTCCCTGATTTGCTTTGGGGGGGCGTTTGTACACTAAGGGGGTAGCTACCAACAAGCAAGGGACCGCCACCAGAGGGCGTCTCATTTTGAGATTTCACAAATTCTGTGTTCTTAGTCTAGCTTGTTGATGCTTCAAATGAGTTAAACCCTGGACTCCATTTATCTCTAGAGGGTTTTTAAAGACTTAACATTTCATTTAGTGAGTGTGTACTCTTTTGAAATTAAGTTAGCAAGAAAGCTTCCTCTTTGAGTTTTTCATTGTTAATTTTAAGTGTTTGACACGTTGTACATTTGAGATCAACTTTCCTGTTTCTCTCGAGTCTAGATAACTTTTCTTTTAGCTCACTAATTTCGTTTTCTAAACTATTTCTAATGGCTTTAAAATGTTTGTTCTTAGTGATTATTTTTAATCTCATTTTGCATAATTTATTATATTCACTATCTAAAATTATATCATCTATTGAAGAGTTTTTATCACCAAAGTAAGAGGATTCTGAATGTACCTTGCTAGATGCTTGAGCCATGAGACACGTTTCGTCTTTAGCCTTTACATCATCTTCCTCACCGCTATCTCTCCAAGAACCTCCGACGAAATTCCTTTAGTTCTTGTCCTTCGGTGGTTTTGGACATTCTCCGATATGATGATTCGGGTCTCCACATCTAAAGCACTTCCTATCACTTTTTCCGTTCTTGTCGTCTCGGCTTCATTGGAATGTCTTTTTGTCATTCCGTGGTTGTCTTACGAACCTTCCTCTTCTCTTGAAGAACTTCTTGAAGTCTCTAACCGCTATGACGTACTCTTCGTCTTCACTTCCGGAAGTCGAACTTTCTTCATCACTAGATTCCTTTTTAGCCTTTAAAGCAAGGGGATTTCCTTTCTCCTTTAGCTTTGATTGTTTCAGAATCTTTCTTGATAATCATCTCGGGAACTTTAAGGTTTCCGATGAGTTCATCAAGTGATAGTGATGTCAAGTCTTTCGACTTTTCGATTGTCGTGATCTTTGCTCTCCATTTAGGATGTAGAGCCCTAAGAAACAAAACGATGATCTTAAAATGAGACGTGCGAAAAGCACTATGTATAGATTCGTCTTCAGAAATAACGAATTGTTCATCAAGAGCTTTTAAATTAGTAATAATAGTATTAAATCTAGCAAAAGCACTATGTATAGATTCGTCTTCAGAAATAACGAATTGTTCATATTGTTGTACCAAAAGGTCAATCTTGTTGTCTTTGACTTGACTATTACCTTAATGGGTGATTAGCAAGGTTTTTTAAATTTCTTTTGCCGTATTACACATAAAAATTCTTTTGTATTCTTCCTAAGCAAGGCATTGTAAATAACCATTTTAGCTTCGTTATTTTTCGCACGTCTCATTTTAAGATCATCGTTTTGTTTTTCAAAAGGGACAACCTCATCTAGTTTAGTTTTTGGATTATTTTGAATAGGTTAAAAATCACCCTCAGTAATGACATGCCAAAGATCAAGATCTTTTGATTTCACATAAGTTTCGAATCTATTTTACCAATAAATTAAACTATCGCTTTCGAAAAGTGGTGGTCTTTGCATAGATTGCCCTTCTAGATATTTGTCAGAATCCATAGATCGATCCAAGCTTTAAAATACAATATATTTTATGTTGAGTGACCTCGGCTCTAATACCAATTGTGGAAACTAGATTGGGGGGGGGGGGGGGAGGTTGAATAGTTTACCATTAATTAACATTTTAAAAGTTTGCTTCCAAAAATCTTAGATTCGTGTTTATGTGAGATCAACCAACAATATGGACAAACAATATATCTAGCTACTAACAACACAAACACAATACAAATAGTAAATACGAAGTATAAATGAAAGACAAGAGATAAGAGATAGAACAATTAAACCACAACACCGAGGTTTATAGTGGTTCGGCTACGAAGCTCTTCTTTACCCTACTCCATTCCTCGGGTATTCGAATCGAGATTTCACTATGTCAACAAGCTCCCTTTAGGCGGAGGAAATCGTTACACGTCGCTTATCCCAATTTTTGACACTAAGCTAAATGTCGAGTCTTAATCTTAGCTAGAACCAATCTACCACTTCACTAATATATTTTAATGCCTAAAATACTAACTGACACACAATCAACACTTCTGAATTTATACACTATCCGGATCTACACAAGTACACAAGATTGAAAATATAGAGATCAAATCTAGAAGAAGATAAGAGAGAATCACTAATTTACAACACTTCGTTTCTTGACGAATACAAGTGTTCTTTTCTTGCACTTGAGGTTGAGGGATGGAGAAAGAAGAAGATATTGGATCACTTGAAACTAGATTAAGCAAGTTATTAATAAATGATTTTAGAGAGAAGTATGAGGTTTTAGAGAGAGAAAGAATACAGAAATCTGTGTGCAAAGAGGTTGAGAATCTACCAGGGAATAGTGTAATAGTTATAGGCAAGAGAGAATAACGTCTCCTGGGGCGGTCTCGGCAGTCCCAGATATATCTGGGGGGCGTTCCACCTATCAAGGGGCCGCCCTAGGTAGACGCTCTTCCTTTTGTCTTTTAGTGGGGAAATTTTTATCTGGTCCAAAATCTTCTGTGTATGTGAGAAGGGGGGGGGGGGGACCAGGTTTTGAATTTATATATGTAATTAAAATATTTCTTTAATTAATAAAATATTTTGTATATTTTTGTTTTTGTAAAAAGGTTTTATTATATTTGTAAAAATGTAAAGTTTAAGACAAAAAGATTATCTTTGATCACTAATCATGTTTAATGATTTGTTTATACATACCTTAAGTGATTTAAGTCGAAATGAAAGTTTACGACTAATAACGTGTATACGTTTATTTTTACCGTAGAATGTTTTTACATTTTGTTATCTTCAAAATGTAGAGAGGTCGAAAAATATAAATAACGTTTTTTAGACATTATTTGTATTAATAGTTGTTTATCTTATTGTGAGATTGAATCTTTTTGTATTTGCAATAATTTATTGCAAATAGTACCTAAGTGCCTCAAAACACAAACACTTACTTTTTGGCATTGTCCAATTTAGACCACATATCGTGAACATGTGTCTCAATACCTCATGACATATGAGTTGGCGAGTTTTGGTTGGTCCGTGTCATTCATAAAGCAAAGAAGCAATACCTAATCGACAAGTATATGGCCCACCTTTGTTTTGTGTCATAAATCGTGAACATGTATCCAAATACTTCACTAGACATTTTATTTCGTTAGAAGGTTAAGTAGTTTTCGGGGTTAAAAAGTAGAAACAATACTACTTCGTGTTATTTTAACTCCAATGTTAAAATTTTGAATATTTTTATTAGAATTACATGGTAGAACAAGACCTAATTTCTTGGTGAATTCATATGATCATCAAAATTATTATCAGTTATCATTAACTAATTGTGATTCGGTGAATAAAATAAACAACTTTATGTGTCTTTTGCTCTTTAAAAAATTCACAACATGTCAAAAATTCGTATGTGATATCTAAACTAAATTAAATGTATAACTCAATTTCGTACATGCACGAATATTATATATGGTTAGTATTACACTATTTCATGTCTTATTTTAAAACTCACCCAAGACGTTATTTTTATAACTTGTTTAATCAATCAAATTTGTTATGTCACGCTCTTTTAGTTGTTTTTAAATTACCAATACTAAAACTAACAAAATTTCTAACAAACCGATGCCAAAATACACGAACAATGTTGGTTCATATAACAATCAAACAAGCTATCATCAACGCTTAGAACAAAATTTGAGTTAATATTGATTTATAAAATGTAATTATGAGTTTACTTCACTTAAACTAAAATATACTCTTTAGTTGGTTTCAAATGTTAGAAATGTTTTTTCGTAAAAAATAACTTTTCACATTTTCACCTCTACATGTTCAACTTTATTTATAGTTTGTTCATTTATTACTTCATATCTTTAGCATGAAAAGATATTGTTGTTATTTGAAATTAATCCTATATAAAAAAATCTTACTACCATTCATAAATTGTCCAATTTTTTTTTAACGGCAAATTGATATTATTAAAAAAACTAGCAAGGAGCTAGAAATTACAAGGATATGGATTTAGGACATTTCATCCAAGAAATCCAATCAATATTGTTTTTACATCTATTGGAACACCAAATAAAAGAGTACGAAACAATATCATCAAAAAGAAGCTCCATACGCGGATGAGAAGATCCAAAAAGCACTTGGTTGCGGAATTTCCAAATCATCCACCACATAACATAAAAGACCCCTTCTAGCATTTCCTTTTGAGTTTTAGAAAACCGAGTAGTTTTGAACCAAGCAATCCATTCTTCGTAACAAGAAAAATCTGGAATATCAATTTTCCACCATCGAGCAATTTTATGCCATAAAGTCCGAGCTAAATTACAAGAGTAGAAAAGATGCGAGCATGATTCTCCAGCTAAACCACAATTTGGGCATATAATAGAAGGAATATCAATCCCACGAAGTGAAAGGTTAAGTCTCGTGGGGAGCTTATCCAAACAAACTTTCCACGCTAAAATATTTACCTTTATTGGAACCACTTTCACCCATCTAGTAAAGTCACCAACAAGGTAAAAAGAATATCATCAATAAATGTTCTAGCCGAGTGAACCGAAAACTCACCAGAAGATCCAAGAAGCCATGCCCATCGATCATTGGAAGGAGATAAAGATATAGACCCAACAAGTTCAACTAGATGGTGAAGCTGCTCTTCTTCCACCCCTCCTCGGGGGTGTCTACGAAAAAGAAGCAACAAGCGAAGCATCATTATTTTTATCTGCAACCGTATACCTTTTTTGAGCTCCAACGCATATAAACGAGGAAAAGATCTGCTAAGGGGGACATCATTAATCCAACAATCTTCCCAAAAGAGAGTGTTCGCACTGTTTCCCACTTTCTTTTTCAAAAGCGCAAGAAGGTTAATACATTTTGCGGACAAAGAATTGAGCGCCTGTCAAGATACAATCCTAGGGGATAATCTGAAACCGAACTGTGTGAACAACAGAGAACGTTGCCATATAAAACAGCAATAATACGATGCCAAAGGGGATCATCCTGCGAAAGAAATCTCCAAACCCACTAAATAATAAGATCTAATAAGCGGCAAAGCAGGCTGGACACACCCTAGCCCTCCTTTTTGTTTAGAAGCCAAAATTTGTTTCCAACAAATCATAGAGAATCTTCTTTTCATTTATATCGCACCATTAAAAAAATTTTCTGCGAAGGGATTCCAAGTCACGAAGAACACCCAAAGGAGCTTTATAAAGCGACATATGATAAAGAGGCAAGGACGTAAGGACAGACTTGATTAACGTAAGACGTCCACCAAGGAAAGAGTCTTAATTTTCCATTTTGATAATCTGTTAGAAACCTTACCAATTATCTCATCCCAAGCCTTTCTCCTAGAAGGAGACATCCCAACCTTGACACCAAGATAAGAGAACGGAGTGGAAAAAGTAGAACACCCAATAATGTTAGCTGCCGCAAGAACTTCCTCATTAGAGACTCCAATGCCCATGAGTTTACTCTTAAGAATATTGATTTGAAGACCCGAAGCCAAAAAGAAGCATTTGAGCATACGAACTATGGTAAGGATGTTTGCTCTATCCCATTTGCCAATGAAGACTGCGTCATCAGCATAGAAAAGATGAGATAACGTCAACGAATCATCAAATCGGATACCCTTAAAAAGATCAGCATTTATGATATTATTGAAAGAAAGATGCAAACTTTCCATAACTAAGATGAACAAATAAGGAGATAAGGGGTCTCCTTGCTTCAAACCCTTGTGGAACTTAAATTCAGCGGTCGGACTACCATTAACAAGAATAGATCCCATAGCCGACGAAAGACATCCTTGAATCCATCCTCTCCATTTAATGCCAAACCCAAAGTTTCTTAAAATAATATCTAAGAAGTCCCATCTCACAGAATCAAAAGCCTTTTCAAAATCCACTTTAAAAATCATGGCTTTCGATTTATGAGCTTTGCACCAAGAAATAAGCTCATTTAAGATGAAAGGACCGTCAAGAATTTGACGGTTGGATACAAAAGCAGATTGAACATCACTAATAAGCTCAGATATTACCATCTTAAGACGATTAGCCAAAATCTTAGAAACGATCTTGTAAAAACACCCAATGAGACTAATTGGCCTGTAATCTTTAACAAACTTCGCATCATGTTTCTTAGGGATTAGAGCAATGAAGGATGAATTACATCCAGGAGGGAACTTACTTGAGATGAAAAACTCACGGATCGCATTAACAAAATCATGCTTAAGAATATCCCAAAAAGTACGAATAAAATCAAATGAGAAACCGTCCGGACCTGGCGATTTATTGGTTCCGCAATCCCAAACCGCTTTCTTGATCTCATCAAACGTAACATCACACTCCAAGTCATCCACCTGCTCAGAAGAAAGCTTTTTGAACAAATGACAATCAATATCAATACAAGGACCAGAAGGACTCTCAAATCGATTGGCAAAGTGCATGAGAAATTCGTTTTTAACCTTGCAAGGTTCGTCAATCCAATCTCCATCTATGAGAACACCACGAATAGCAAGTTGCGATCTTTTCTTATTAATTATCCCATGAAAATATTTGGAATTTTCATCGCCTTCAATGGCCCATCTCACCTTTGCTTTCTGAGCCAAGTCTAAAGAGTGACTTTTGTTAAAATTATGAAGCTCCTTTAAGAGAGAAATCCTTTCAGTGACTAACTCCTCGTTGCTAAGCCCATTATCGAATAACTTGTCAAGATCAGACAACCGAGCTTTGATAGAAAAGCAAGTATCATTAGAGCGTTTTATATCATCTTTACACCACTCTTTTATTGAAGCTTTAAGTGCCTGAAGCTTTTTCTTTAAAAGAATAATCTTATTAGAATCATTAGAACTTGAATAGCTCCATGAATCCTTAATGAGTTTATCAAAACCTTTCTTGTGAAACCAAGATTGATAGACACGAAAAGGGGATGGCCCATAATCAGTAACAACTTCGCGCATAATGATGGGTCTGTGATCGGAAAGATGCCTGTCAAGACAAATAGCTGACAGAGAAGGAAATTTCAGAAGTAAACCTTCAGAAATTAAAAACCTATCCAATTTACTCATTTTCTTGGCCGATTTGATAGCCCAAGTAAACGAATATCCTTCAAGGGGAAGATCAATAAGCCCAGCAGTAGAGATGAAGTGATTAAAAGCATTGGCGGCCGTTTCATTAAAAATCGTCCCAAACCTTTCTTGTTTTGATCTAACTTCATTGAAATCGCCTAAAATAATGCATTCTCCATCCCATGTATCAATAATGTGAGTAATATATTCCCAAAGAGATTTCTTCTCAGAGATATCTTGTGGAGCATAAATAGAAACAAACATAACCTTAGTAGCAGTAGAAAGCCAAGTACCACGAACCGCCACAAAATAATCAGAAATGGTGGCATTATCTTTAGCAAAGCTATTAGGATCCCACACACATAGAATTCCTCCTGAAAGACCAACAGAAGAACTAAAAGAAAAGTCAAAAAAAGAATTACCCCATAAATCTTTGATAGAAAAAAAATTAATGCTCTCCAACTTTGTTTCTTGAATAGCAACAAAGTTAATCTTATTCTTAGTATTTAACTCCCGAATCCACTGTTTCTTGGCTGATTGGCCAAGACCTTGAATGTTTAAAGACATAACATTCATTTAAAGACCATGGAATCTCCATGAGAGGCTACAATATCCTCTAAGTTTTTCTTGCATCCGGCCATGTTGTATCCCATAGTTTGTCCGACTTCCACCAAGTTTTCAATAACATCCATAATTGATCCTCCAGTTTTAAGGCTAAAGGATCGGTTAACGCCACTAACATTTTGAGATCCCCCTATATTAGGACTGATATCAGAATGCACAGGCTGATTAACACTAACACCAACATTTACCTCTTGAGTGAAACCAGGAGGGTGAGAAGGATCGCTATCCTGACCCGCCTCCTTATTATCTTGCTTATTAAGAATGTTGTAAATACCAAAAGGATCTTCTGATATCTTATCTTGAGGAGGTTCCTGTTCATTAATAACGTTTTCGATATTCTCATTCATGAAGCTAGACTCTGAAACATGATCATTCGCATCCCCAGTAATTGAATTATTTTTTTCGTCTCCTACGAATTCATCATCAGAAGATGATTCACAAAATTCATCGTCTAGTTCAGGAGACCATGGTTCTAGTTCTCTAATTCGAATCCAATAAACTTTCCCTTTAACAATGATTTTGGTACGATCATTGATAATAGTACTAACCTTGGTAGTCACACAGACTTTTCTGTACGGCAACGAACTATCCTCTACCAAATCGACAGGAGTCAAAGTACCCCAAGGAGACACAATTTTGGAGAGCGCTTTGTTGTTCCAAGCACACATAGGGAGTCCTTCTATAGCAATCCAAACAAGTCTGATATCGCTCACAAAAGAATTATTAGCATTACCAAGTTCATGGAACCAATTCAATACACCAGCATGATTAATCAATTTTTCTTTGGAAGCACAAGATTTGGATTGGATCAGGACCCAGTACCCACCAAGATAAGAGATCTTTATGTCATCAAAGCCCTCATCGTTAAGGATGACAGAAAGGTTAGATAGGGCGTTAATATCTTTAATTTTCCCAATAGCAACACAAGAGAGATCATTGGCTGATAAGCAATCATCATCAAGAGCAATAGCAGGTGAGGAATCATGAATCATATTAGAAGATGACAAATTATTAGGCTGGTTCGATTTCAACACAGAAGCAAACGAATTATTCCTGGTTTCTTTATTCCCATTCGTTGGCCTAACATTAGGCTCCTTGAACCCACCTAAATGTCTATCATCACTCTTCGAATTACGAATGTTCCTGCCATTCAAAGGTGGCCTGCCAAATCGTGCCTTATTTGCCTGTAACTTATAACGACCAACCCATACCGTACATAAATTACCCACCAATCTTTCCACATTAGAAACATTGATAAATTTGACAAATCCAAATCTTTTACCTTCCTTTGATCTCTTCAGTGGAATGAAAGAATCAACAACATGTCCATACTTATTACAAGCATGAAACAGATCCTTGGCCGAAAATGTCTCTGGAAGATTAGACACGTAAATCGAAATCGAGATCTTAGCCACGTCGTCTTCATAAGATCTATAACCATGTTTCTTCCTCGAAACTACATGCCAATCATCGATACCCATGATAAACAGATGAGATGAGTTCTTTGGATTGAAGGGAGATCTTGTTTAATGGAGGCGAGGAGAAAAGGAAACGAAAATGGAGTCAATTTGGGGTTGATTTAAAAAGAGATTAGATTGAAGGGAAAACAAACAGATCTAAACCTTAAATCCCAAGATGAGAAGATCGCCTAACACGCTCGATATGGGCTTAATCAATGAATGATTGATCCCAATTTCAGGGGTTATAACGAATTCAAACACTAAGGATAAAAGGAGATTGATAATGAAGAATAGAGATGGTGCTTTAAATGTTGTTGCCATGTTATTAGTTGATAACTAAGGATTAAAGACCATTACTTGGTTAAAAACTCTTTTTATATGATGCTTTAAATGTTGTTGCCATGTTATTAGTTGATACAAGAAATGAAGACAAAATGTACAATGAAGACGAAATATGCAAAAAATATGCTTTATAACTAAAATAATAATAAGATAAATATTTAAGGGTAACGATCGTTAGAGGAACGTTAGTCAATTTAGCTAACGATCGTTAGAGGAAGTTTCAAAAATCGTCCCTGTGGTTTTAATAAATTTTTCTTTTTTTCGAAAAATTTTTCTTTCGAACAATTTTTTTCGGAAAAAAAAATTTCGAAATTTTTATAAAAAATATCGAGAAAATTTTTATAATAAAAATTCGAAAAAAAATTTATACACATAAAAAATTTACGAAAAAAAGAAGTTTAGAAAAAAATTTTGAAAATTTTTTTTCAAAAAAAATGTTCGAAAAAAATATATATTTTCGAAAAAATTTGCAAAAATTTTCGAAAAAAAAAAAAATTTCAAAATTTTTTATAAAAATTTCGAAATTTTTTTTTTCGAAAAAAAGAAAAATATATTAAAACCACAGGGACGATTTTTGAAACTTCCTCAAACGATCGTTAGCTAAATTGACTAACGTTGTCACATAATAACTAACGGTACAAACGTTTTGTTCAAGTTGAAAAATAATTTGAAAGTACATTGGTCATATCGGTAATAAAAAAGTAAATGGTTCATTGTGGTAAATTTCAGAAAGTAGGTTGGTATTCTATGGCTTTTACCCAATATTTAATTGATTCTTTTAGTAAAAAAAACCTTTCCATTAAAATTGATAAGAGTTGGAAAAATTCAAACTGTGAACAGCGGATACATGATATTTAAAAGTAGATAGGAAACACCATAAAATAGAAAATACTTTTCCAAAAACCATACAATGGTAATTAAGTTTTTAAAACACCATTAGTTGGTCAAAAACTTTTATAAATCCTTATCTCTAACTAAAAATACTTGATTTATCATTTCGATCTTAGTTTTTTCTTTCACATTTTGTTGCCATTGCAAAAAAAAAAAAATTGCCCCCCACAAGCGATATTCCTGATTCCGTCACTGATCATGAGTCGAGTGTTATATGGCCATAACCATCTTAATGACGATCCACTTCGGGCATATATTCTTTTTGGTTGACTTGGTTGGTTTTTCTTGGTGCGGTAGGAATGTTAATGGGTTTTTTTCTTTTACCAAATTTAAATAATAAATAATTTAATTCTCCTAGAAATAACCAAATAAATATTGTATAAGGAAGAATTTCATATATACTCAAAATAAAGGATAAAGGCTATAAAATACCAACGTATTTTACAAAATTTACCGTAATGAACAATTTATTTTTTTATTAACGATACCACCAACTTACTTTCAAATTTTGTTTCAACTTGAACAAAACATTTGTAAGGTTAGTTATTATGTGGCAACGTTGGTCCATTTAGCTAACAATCGCTTGCATAGTTAGTCCTTATGTTCTTCCTCTTTGAATTTGTTATAGAGTTTACATTTATTTTTTAAACAAAATTCATAAAAATATTTGTGGAAGTTGCAAAAATCATCCTTGTGGTTTTCATATATATATATATATTCGAAAAAATTTTCTTTCAAACATTTTTTTTCGAAAATTTTTAATGTGTATATAATTTTTTTCGAACTTTTTTTTATAAAAATGTGTATAAAAATTTTCGAAAAAATGTGTGAAAATTTTCGAAAAAAAAATTCGAAACAATTTTCAAAAAAAAATATATATGAAAACTTTTTTTTTGGAAATTTTTTTTGAAACTTCTTTTTTTCGAAAAAAATTTATGTGTATAAAATTTTTTTCGAATTTTTTTTATAAAAATGGGTATAAAAAATTTCCAAAAAAAATTCGAAACATAAAAAAATGAAAAAAAAAATTTCGAAAAAAATGGTTCAAAAGAAAATTTTCGAAAAAAACATATATGAAAACCACAGGGACGATTTTTGCAACTTCCTCAAACGATCGTTAGCTAAATGGACTAACGTTGCCACATAATAACTAACGGTACAAACGTTTTGTTCAAGTTGAAACAAAATTTGAATGTAAGTTGGTAGTATCGATAATAAAAAAATAAGTTGTTTATTACGGTAAATTTTAAAAAGTACGTTGGTATTCTATAGCCTTTACCACAAAATAAACTTTATAATTCCATATTTACTTTAATGACAAGTTTTCAATGCATATATACAATACTTTTAACAAACTTCATAACTTTATATTTATCCAAATGACAAATTTTTAATACATATGTACAATATATACCATAAGATTTAGAAAAATAGTTTCATTACCAAAAGTATAATACTCTTTATTAAATTATGTTAGCAAAGATAACTATCATCTTTATTAAAAGTATATCTATATGATATTCATTTATTTTCTTATTTTATCAAAAATATTATACATGTTACCAAAAACTGCTTTGATGACATATAATAGGCATACCAGGCCTCTGGGTTAGGGCCGTATTATCATAATGAGCTCTGGGCCCAATTAAACAAATAAGCGGACCAAAATTAAGCTCAGTGCCATACTGGCTACGGCCCGGATATTATAAGACGGACACTGACCACTTACGGAAGGTAATCCGCGTTCGCGGACACGATAGTAACGGAACCTTGCCCGACAAGGGTCCCACTCTGGCCACTAACAGCTACAAGCGAAATACTAGGAAAACCTAGTACTAGGCTCCCCTATAAATAAGAGTCCTTTGACACACTACAAGGTACATAATCTATGACACCTTTTAACACACACATATTCTCTGACAATATGAATACTTACTCTCACGCCGGAGTCTAATCGTGGGGTCCGTCCTCACGGTAAGGCTAACAATTTACTTTCCCTTATGCAGGAAACCATCTCAATCACTTTGTTTAGTACAAGATCCAATTCGAAGAGAGCTTGGGGATTCGGCCCAACAAGCGATCTAAGCCCAACTCAGACCCCGTCACATTTTGTGTACTAACAAGTTGGCGCCATCTGTGGGACCGCGTACACAACTACGTTCCTAAAATACTCACCATGAGCACACATTCAGGCCCCACTCCTACCGCACCCACATCTACAGTATGGAACACGGCAAGAAAGGGGAAGGAAATACCATAAGAAAACCTGGATGGATCTGCGACCGACGCAACCCTCAGGGAATATTGTGATAAGCACTACAACCAATTGCTGTCAATCTTAGCTGAAAAAATGCACCAAGAGAAGGTACAGCAAGAAAAGCTCAAGGCAAGCTTGTTGGGAATTGAAGGCTTTTGAAGTTACTACTGTTAGTTTTGGAAGTTAATACTGCTGGTTTAAGATTGTGTTGCTGTTGAAGTTTAAAGAAAATAATCTAAGTTATTAGTACTGCTAGCTATAATAGTTAGTACTGCCAGTACATTGTTAGTACTGCCAGTATAGTTAGTACTGTTAGTTAATACTTAGTGTTGTTAGTCTTGTATAGTTAGTACTACTATTATGATATGCATGAGTTAAATTAGGAATATATATGCATTATCATTATACGCGTTTTGTAAGCCCATTAGGGTTTCCTTGGTGTATAAAAGGAACCCTAAGGCATATATCAAGATATATCAGTCTTTCATAGTTTTTCATAGGTTCAAGGTTGTAAACCCTGACACTGTGAAAGAGTGTTCGTATTAATATATTGGAGCTTATTGTTTTAGTTATATTTATGTGTGTTAAACATTCCTTACTGTTATTCTTCTTAGTGGTATAAACTAGATTCCGCATAGTTTATATCATACACTCAAAGTTTCAATCTTAGTGCCTTTGGATTTATCCAAGGATACTAAACCTTACATCAAGCTAAGGAGTTCAAGATCTGTTTATTAGGATCAACAAGTGGTATCAGAGCTTGTTGCGAAGCTTTGAATAAGAAGAAACCAACAACACATACAAGATCTAATTCTCAATGATAAGATGGAGACAGGAACTAATTCTACAACTCTGACTGCAAAACTCCCTATCCTCAACCCAGGGGATTATGATCTCTGGTTAATGAGGATAGAAAAATACTTTCTCATGACTGGTTACTCCCTCTAGGAAGTAATTCAAAATGGTAACAAAGTGCTGAAGAGAACTGTTGGAGAAACTGAGCAGGAATATAAACCTACTACTGCAGAAGAAAAGAAGGACATGAGGAATAAGATGAAAGCTAGAGGAAATCTATTGATGGTACTCCCAAATAAGGATCAACTGAAGTTCTATTCATATAAAGAAGCAAAATTTCTCATGGAAGCCATTGAGAAGAGGTATGGTAGAAACAAGGAATCCAAGAAAGTTTAGAGAACTCTTTTGAAGCAACAATATGAGAACTTTGCAGGATTTAGTTCCGAGATAATGGAACAAACTTTTGATAGGTTGTAAAAACTTATTAGTCAGTTGGAGATTCAAGGCGAAGTTAATACACAAGAGTACATGAACTTAAAACTGTTGAGCAGTCTTCTATCTGAATGGAAGACTCATGCTTTGATCTAGAGGAATAATCAGGAAATAGAGACCATTAGTTTGGATGACTTGTACAACAACTTAAAGATATATGAACCTAAACTTACAGGATCATCAAGTACAAGCCAAAATCTACAAAATGTGGCTTTTGTGTCCTCTAACAGCACTAACAGCAATAGCAGCACAAGTGAAGCAGATAACACTGCTTATGGAGTTAGTGCTGCTCATACTCAAAGTAATCCTACAACTAGAGATAACCTTAGTGATGCTGTGATCTGTGATTTCCTAGCTAGTCAGCCTAATTCTCCTCAACTTGCACGAGAGGATCTAGAACAAATTGATCCTGATGACCTAGAATAAATGGATTTACAATGGGAAATGGCCATGCTGACAATTAGAGCTAGGAGATTCATCAAGAGGACAAGCAGTAAGTTGGATGTAAATGGTCAAAGAGTTAGATTTGACAAGTCTAAAGTGGAGTGCTACAGTTGTCATAAAAATGGTCACTTTGTAAGAGAATGTAGAG
>BQNB010073442.1:21092-32116 GCA_026074375.1 Tanacetum coccineum
TAATACATGGAAACTTAATGAACCTGAACCAAACAGGCTCGGGGGTTATAATTTAATAACTATAAAAGTAATACATGAAAACCTAAAGGATCCGAAACAAATGGGCTCAGGCCTTGTGGCCTAATGCTGTAGTATTTAACCATATATGGATTTCTTTTCCTTGACTATAAATATTACCAGTTCACCACCACAATCATAATGTTTTAATCTAAAGATCGATCATGGATAGATTACCTTCAAACATAATGTTCGACATCTTTCCAAGAATGCCAGCTTAATGTTTGGCTCGTTCCCGTTGTGTATCAAAAGTATGGTGTGAGTACATTGATGATGGTTACCTTACGATCGTTCACCATGAACGAGTCATAGAATAACCTACACCCATCCTATACCATACTCGCCTTTCTCATGATCATAGAATAGCCCGCAGCATATGCTTCCATGTCATTGAACCCAATCATACTGGAACTCCGGATCATACTTACGTGTTGGGGCCAAAACAAGGCCCATTTTTTAAGTTTTTGTAAAAGAAACCTATATCTGAATCTTTGTATGTGGAAATTGAAGTCCGAGGTTCTTGCAATGGGCTAATGTTTTTAACACAAGTCGAGAGTAATGTGGTAACCTCGTTGGTTGTGGTCCATCCTCTAAGGAAATAATGTTACAAGGTTCTACCTCTTCCTATGCGTTTTGATAGGCGCATGTTCTGAGAGTCATGTTGTGGGCTTGGTTTTGATGCTTCCACCAACACTTTGAAGATGGTTTGTGTTTTGTTTAAAGATCGTCCGCCATGAGGTGGTGATCTTGACATGCTGAGGAAAAATCTTTGCACAATGGTGCATGTACTTGGCACAAACTCATGGCGGGAAATACCCCAAGTCTCACCTTATTGTATAATGGGTAGAGTCGTATATGCTAATGGATTTTTGAATTGGTTCGTTAGTTTTATTGACATCAAAACCCAATATGGTGCAAGACCTGTTATATGGTTTGATGTAGAAAAAGAAGAATTTGGGTTGATTGATCCTCCCAAAAGAATGTGTGATTTATGGAGAAATTATAGTTGCAGGTACGATCAGTTGGTTGATCTAAATGGTGAAGTTGGATATGTGTGTGTTGGGACCATGGAGGTTTGGCTCTTAAACGACAAGAAAGAATGGGTGCCACACTGTCGGATTAAAAGAGAAATTCTTCCTAATGGCTATGTAGAGATTTTGGGGTGTTGGAATAAAGACAGGGATATGTTAATAAAAAACCTATCCAATAATGAAAGAAGGTATATGTTCTTCGTTTACAATCTCAAAAGTGGCGTTCTACATAAAACCAACAATGTTGTTCTGGATAATGGATGTAACCCGAATATTTTTATGCATCCCAATAAGTTGTTTTTAATCCGAGGCATTGGCAAAAATTCCTTCCCGATGAAAAAAAACATATTTGAAACAAAGTTTCCAGCATTTACTATCTTGTTATCAGATCTTAGAATTCAGATTCATGTTGCTTTTAATGTTTTTGTATTTTGTTGCATCCGTTTGATTGCTTTTAAAAATACGGGTTTAGGAATTTTGATTCATAAAACCCAACTGCTTTCAGTATAAGTCATCTTAAAGACAAGGCGACATGGTTTAGCTATCGTGAAATAGTTAACTCGTGCTTGTTGGAGACAATATATGACTCTAACTAACATTGTGGCCAGACGGTATGGTTTTAAAGAAGTTTTAAATAAGGGTTGTACATATGCAACTCTATGGATCTTTTGGAGATGCTAGCTATTCTACGCGGCTCTAATTTAATGTTGAAATATAAAATTTGTGTCCCTGTTAATATTTTTTAAATTTGTGTCCAGTTTGTATTATGCACTACTACAGAAAATGCTAAATAGAACGGTTGAAACGCATTATATAGATCGGTTATGAACCGCTCTATACAAGGGTGATCTATTTAAGAAGAACATATATAGATCGGTTGATAACCGATCTTATTAACGTCATATATAGATCAGTTACTACATAATAACCGTTCTTTTAAGGCAATTTTCAAAAAAAAAAATTCCAGATTGATCATCAGAATGCATATTTTTACAAAATTTCCATTCACTAGTAACAAAAATATTCGCCTTTGAAGGTTTCTTCTCCTCGGATAGAAGTTTGTTTCGATAAGACCACACAAGCCACCAAACCACAAAAAAGACACCTTGGATCATCATCTTAACTTCGTGTATTAGTTTAATAAAATAACAAATCATGCATAAAATACGAAAATGTAGTATATACATATTCACAATTACTAAAAACGTTCCCTGTGAGTAAGTGTTTGGTTACTGATTAAATTGATTCATTAGCTTAATTAATATATGCAGATTCTTTGTATAATAAATAAGCTTTGGTCCATTAGGGTTTTAGTGGTACATTTGTAATCTATAAATAGTGATGAATAATAAAGTCATACGAACGGGGTTTTCATTAGTCAAAATGGTATAAGAGCGGGTTAGATCATAAAACCTAGTTGGCTGCCACTACTACAGAAAATGCTAAATAGAACGGTTGAAACGCATTATATAGATCGGTTATGAACCGCTCTATACAAGGGTGATCTATTTGAGGGGAACACAAATAGATCGGTTGATAACCGATCTTATTAACGTCATATATAGATCAGTTACTACATAATAACCGTTCTTTTAAGGCAATTTTCAAAAAAAATAAAATCCAGATTGATCATCATCAGAATGCATATTTTTACAAAATTTCCATTCACTAGTAACAAAAATAATAAGTATATTAATACAAATGGCTGCAACAAAAACATCATTCTACTATCCGAAACCAAATGGCTCCAACAAACACAACAACATCGTGACAACCTGTTCAATATTGGCCCGTTCGATATCGATACCCCTACCAACCAAATCCGTTGCCACTCGATCCTCTTGTGCCCTTCCTTAAAACTCTTGTATCGTGTCAACCTGCAAACACACACGAGTAAACATCATAAATTTAATACAATCACCACAGAGCAGCTGCTTTGACACTTCTTGATTATTATCAGTATCTGCAGCCTCTCTTGTCCTTCTCTCTTTTTCAAAGAGGTCATGGGCGCCTTCAAAATGGTTGCATAAGATGCTTGAAATCGTTGATGGTCTTTCAATCCCACCTATTATTCAACGCAAACCAAGATAGAATAAAATTAATCAGCATAAGATTGCAAGAGGGAGTGGTAATTTCAACCATTCTACCAAGGAAGGTGATTTGTATATCACGAAATCAAGAGACACTATGTGTTCTGCATAAATAACTTGATATTTACTAATAAATTGATCGATATGGGTAATGTTTAATGAGGAGATGAGTATCTTTTAGGAAACAAGGAAAACGGGTCAAGCAGGTCAAAAACACCCCAAGTATATGGCATTAAACCTTGAAATAATTGGTTCAAACAAATGATATTACAATTAAATCATAAATTTTAGTCGTATTCGGAAAACTTAAAGTCTATAAGGGTATTAATCCACACCTGTTCAGGAGAGGCATATGGATCTCTAGAGTCTCAGGAGGTTCATATTACCTGCTACCCACTGGTCCAGGTATGGACAGTGAAACTTCGCTACTTTGCTGAGCAATCTCAGAACTATAAAAAAGTAAGAATAATAGCAAATCAAAAACAATATATAAAGAGAACAATAATGGTACAGTAAATTTGTAACCGAATGAAGTCTCTTAACCACTCTAGCATGGCTATATTAGTAAGACTAAACACATAACAATAACTAGCAAAATCATGTTTACTGCTACTACTGCTTGTCGAGTCAAAGCGGGTCAGGCTACGTAGAGCACTAGAACTGATCTGTAAACACTTTTTCTTATCCATATTTAGAAATATTCAGTGTGCTAGTTAATATTTCTAAACATTATTATTACGTCAACACTCAAACAAAATGATTTAAGAGGTGGTATGCTGTAAAGATGGACGGATTTGAACATTTGACTCATTTAAGAGAAAACATCACCCAAGTCGAGTTCGTACCTATCAAAATTGGTTGAGGAAACATTAACAGATTACAAAGACTAATCATACCTATCAGAAACTCGAAGTATTGCTTCTGCAGCATCCAAACCAGCAGCTCTGGCAATATCCGACAGCTGAGGAGCTGAAACGTGTTCAAGCTTCACAACTTCCCTCTCTAACTTGGATATATTTGCTTTCCTTGGCTCATAAAGAGTAATGGCAACACCAGAATTTCCTTAACAAAGTTTTTAGGCGGAAGATCAGGAATGAATGTCACCTTGCACTAAACAGAACGGTTTGAACTTAGCTTGCATCATTCACCTTGCCTTCAAAGTTTAAGAAAAGTACAACTTTAGCAGATGCGTCTAGTCAATATTTTTAAGCAACAGTGAGAGCCTAAAATTATCAGTATGTATAGCGAGATTCTGAAAATCAGCAGATTACCTAAGATATACTCAACATCTTCGACAAAACTTTGCCTTAACATTTCATCAGCTTCATCGAGGATACGTACTTTTAATGAACTGAAATCAAGATTTCCCCTCTCTATGTGATCCTACATAATTACCACATTACATGATTTTGTGCATGAGCTCCAACAGCTATTGCTCCTACTCAATCAATATTTTGTAATCTATATGGTGACAGAAGTATTCTTCATCATTCATAAGCGCAACTTGTGCAACTACATGACATGGTAAACCAAATTTCATATTTTGTTTCGCGACTAAACAACATAAAATAAAACATAGTAATAGCATTTTTGATACATATCATGAACAAGGACTTAGTACATTCAGTGTATTTAAGAAGCAGGGATGCAGAAAAACAACATGTTTAAAACAGATAATTAGCATCAAGGTATACCTGATTTAACTCCATATGACATAGACCGGATCACGTTTTGTTTCTCCATCTCTCGTTGTCTTTTCTGATCCATCTAGTAGCTTGGTCAAACTTCACTCTTTTGTATACCCTAACTTTCAACAACACCTCGTAAATGAATTTTAAAAGAAATCAGCAAGTTCCGTTAAATAGATAACAGAAAACAAATATAAAACATTTGCCTGTTGTGGTCTAGATCTTGTTTCGTCAATTAATGTCCCCCATAACTAGTCAATGAGCTGCAATGATGCATCTAATGTTTAGTTGAAACATTGGTTCATTGTCAACAATAAAATCATTCTTAACTCACAACATGACAGAAGGAAACCAACATGTATACAATGCACATGGATCTTCATCACGCAGTACAGATCCAAGAGCATGGGCAATTCCTCGACAATGGCTAGAAGATTTATCAGTCTGCTAAAAATAAAGCCCTTGTGATATGTTACTATGTATACAGTTAACGAGTATCAAATATCATCAAGCCTTAAATACCTGCACATTAAGCCAACCTTGAAGTAAGTCTATTGGGTTGGCTGACATGGCAGCTACACGAGCACCAGATCCGAGACGCAAGAGAGGGCCGCGTTCAACATCCTTTCTGGAAAATAGATACATATAGTATCATCTTCTATTAGTTTACCATGTGAATGTTATGTTTATTTATTCATTACATAAAGCATCCAAAAACATATATAATAACAGTGAAAATCAAAAATTTGAAAACCATAAGCCCCGACCTTGACGGGAAACGCAAAAAGTTAATCAAAACAGTTAAGACTTACCTGACCCATTACAGTTAAATCAGAGTGAAAACTCTAAAGATAAAGTTTATAAAGTCACTCACATAAAAGTAATGAATATAACGCTAAGATGAATTAATTATTGATGTATAATATACATACCATCACATTTTATAGAATCTTTACACTGCAAAACAAACACAACCTACTGTGTACAACCGTATAGCTACATCACAAGAAAATCAGTTAGAACCATCAACTCTGTTTCCTATAGGGTAAATAAAGATAGCTGATTAAAAGACAAACAACCAATTCAGCAAAATTTAATAAAAAAATATACCTGAGATATGGATCCTTTGATTATGGGATGAAATAATGATCCCATCTAGTGTAACGGTAGTTGGGTGGCGGCTGTGAAGTTTAGGGTTTGTGAAAGGGAAAGGGTGAACAATAAGCTAAATCAATTTCCTTGTTGAATCAGCGATGGTAAAATTTTGGAGAATGGTTAGGGTTTGTTTGGTGAGAGTAGTGAGGCGTTAGAATGTGATTTTGGGGGAAATGGTATTGTGTTTTGTGTGTTCAAAAATTTTGGTGAATTTTGATGAAGCGGCAAGTGAAAACTTGTAGCCCGCTAAAACAATTGGAGTGAAATATATAGAACGGTTATTTATAAAAAACCGATCTATCTAAAGTGAAACGTGGATAATGCTATTTCGTGTGGGAGTTTGTGATAGTTTAAATAGATCGGTCTTTTCTCTAATAACCGTTCTTTTTATTTTTAAAATTAAATAGATCGGTTTTTATCCTAATAACCGTTCTTTTTGTTAAACTTCCTCCCTTTTTCTATCATATAGAACGGCTTTTAACAAAACCGCACTATATGGAGTGATCTATATATGCCTTTGTGTAGTAGTGTATAAAAAGACTTGTATACCCTTATTTAATAATCACATCCATTTTATTTTTTGTACTTTTTTGTCATTTCACCTTATTAATTATATAAGCTAAACTAAACACTTAACAAGAGCTTATGAGCTCATGCTATATAAGCCATAAGCCGCTTATATAACATAAGCATAAACCCATTTCATAAGCTTAGCCAAACACCCCCTCATTCTACATGTTAGGTGGGGCCTTTTATCACCTTTTATATTATTTTTAAATTCTAAATTTGTTTTATATTGAAAGCATCTATTATTTTCCTTTTGAGTTGTGTGGCAATGTGATTAAATAAGTGAAAATAAAATGATGAGGTGGAAACTCATTGAACTATGAAAAGTTTAATGCATTATAAGATTTGTATGTGAAAAAGTTAGATGCTTACATGACACTATAATTGTTAGGTTTAGTCTTTATTTTAGCAAAAGTCTAAGGTAGTCGAGTGTTAAGTTTTTCTTTTCCAATTCTGTAAGGGTCGTGGGTTTGTTTGTCCCAAGCCCAACCCATGTGTTTTACAACCGACTAAGGTCATGTTGGAGTTGGTGTTTTCTTCCCCTCTCATCTCTATAAAAAGAGGTGAGGGGGAGGGTTTTAGATACTTTATTATTTCAATATTAATCAATAGTTTGGTTAAGGGTAATACCTTTTGTGTGTGCTCGTTCTTTCTTTTCTGTCATAATCTGTTATGTGTTGTTCTTCTTCGAGATCGAAGTTTCGCGCTAGTATCCAGGTTGTGGCTGATCAATTGCTACAAGTGGTATCAAATCCAAGTTCACGAGTTGTGTGGTTATCTAGGATCGATCAAGAAGGGTTTCTTTGTTGTTCGTTTTCTCTGGAAGGAGCAGGGGGTTGTTTCTGTTTGTGCTACCAGGTAATCACAACAAAGGTTGGCGTTTAGGGTTTTTAGACGTGTGCATCAGGGTTTTGATAGAAAAGGTTCTTGGGTCTTCGATTGTTCGGGTTTGAGACAAGGTGTATAAGGCTTAAGGGTTTGTTGGTTTTTGGGTTATTAAAGATCAATAGGTTTTCTTGTTGACGTCTGAACAAAGAAGACGAAGAGTATACTGTGGTGTTTCTTAGTCTTTGTGAGGTTGAAGACGAAGAAGAAGAAGAAGACACGGTTGAAACTGCTATAAAAAAAGTCTACACCAGGGTTTCCTTTTTCTTTAAGATTTATTGGGCCTTATTAATGAATTTAATATATTGGGCCTTAATAGATTTAAAGAATAAATATATTGGGATACTAATAAGTTTTGATATATTGGGCCAAGATTTGGTTATTAATTTGTAGTGTTTGCATAAAGGACTTTGTTGGTTTTTGATTATGAGGTTTTTCAAAAGGTTTAGCAAATTAACAAAGGGATAAAGAATGACGGGAGCCAAAATTGACATCAAAAAATTCAATGGAACTGGTGATTTCGGGTTATGGAGAATCAAGATGTGTGCTTTATTAATCCAACATGGATGTGAAGCAGCTCTGGAGGTTTTACCCATGGATATGGAAGCTCAAACGAAAGCTGAGCTAAACAAGAAAACTCAAATTGCCGACATTTTGTATTTAGGTAACAAGGTTTTAAGAGAAGTTACCGGGGAGACGACTGCAGCAGGGGTTTGGTCAAAGCTCGAGACTTTGTACATAAAAAAGTCATTGGCCAACAAGTTGTACTAGAAGAAGAAGTTGTATACATTCTACATGCCGTCTAGACGAAAGATTTCCGAGCATATAGATGAGTTCAACAAAATCGTTCTTGATTTAGCAAACATTGAGGTAAAATTCGAGGATGAAGATCTTGATTTATTATTACTCACTTCTTTACCAGCATCATACGAACACTTTGTGGATACCTTGATCTATGGACGAGAAGCTTTGACTTTAAAAAAAACGATACAGTCACATATAAAAGCCATATATATTCGAAAGAGAAGAGAATAATATTGAATATAATTATTGATATAAAGATGTTGATTTTGAAATGAATCAACATGTATGACAAACACATGGAGAATGTGGACCTAGTGGAGTACCGGTGCATACTCCCTTGGCATTCTGACCAAATCTTTTGACACATATGTCATTGCAACAACCAGGCGGGCATGAAGGGCTGCATAGAACATCCTGCAAGTCGTGAGAGCATTGATCACCATCTGGGTTAACAAACGAATCCTTTTCAGCAACGACATCACGTGCATTCAACATATATGGTTGTTCACCAACTGCATGCATGCATCATGTTACGTACGATATGAATTGTCAATCAAACCAAATCATATGTTAGGAATATAAAAGACACACAACAGAAATATATTACCTAGCAAACAGAAAATGACGAAGATCATGTAAGTGTTCATGACTAGAAATGGTCCTTGAAAATCACTTTATTATGATTTTTTTTCCTTAGCAATTAAAAAGAATACTTTTACTATGCTTGTTGTTGTTAACTCTGCGGTAATCGAGATTTTATAGCCCGCATGCCTTAAATATGGTAATTAATAAATTACAGTTACATATTACTATAATAATGTTAGCATTCACAAGAAACGCTTGATTCTTTCCGTGGTTTAATTTCTTTGAATGGAAAATATTTGCATTGATTAAAAATCAATAACTGATTTAGAGCATCCACAACTTAAGCTTTTGAATGAAGTTATATAAGTATGCCAAATCACAAACGTACTAATCTTTTGATATTACTACCTCCGTCCCACATTAAGTGTTCACTTGACTTTTTCAAAGTCTTTTTTCTTCAACTTTGACCTTAATGATTTTTTCTTATGTTATATGATACTTGATGCAAGATATATGAATGGATAGAGTTTTGAATATATTTTTCGTTGGTAGAATTTTCGTTCAATATTATATAACACAAACAAAAATATTTATGGTCAAAGTTGAGGAAAAAAGACTTAAAAGATTCCATTGTGGACACTTAATATGGGACGGAGGGAGTATAAATCTTATGCCAAGTGCGATGCAGTTACTCAATTCATAAGGTAAATCTATATCTATACTACTTTATAAAGAACGAGACATTCAGACCCGTGCGATGCACACGGATTGTATATAGTTTTTGTGTGCTTGTGTTTTGAGTTAAGGAAGGTTCAACGCCTACGGGTTTTTGAAAATTAGTTTTAATCGGTTGAATCCGTTTATGCATCTAGTAGAAGGAAATGCAGTCCTTTATTTGATAAATGGTACGGTGAAAGATTTGGTCTCCCAGTTTAGTGCAATTTTGCAGTTTATCTGTATTAGTTTGAATTTGAGTGTAATCTGTTTTGAGCTTCTTGTTTGGATGTTATGACATGTCATATGCTTCAAACTTGTTCTACAATTGTACACTTTCAGTTTTCTATTCTCCTTACAAAGTGTAAATCAAGCTGATTAATCAACTTTTGTTCATGAATATTGTAGTAAAATAATATAACACAATATTTGTACATAATCAAAGGATATCAAATTATATTATCTTATATTTTCATGATCCATTTATGCCTGCACCTAAATGTCTTGTGTACTTTGAGCACAACTTGCTAATCACAGCGGGGTGCTGAAATTTTTTGTTGTTTTAGAATCATGAGCAAACGTTTAACATAGATGCGTAGTGCATTAGTTGTTTTAAATAACATGTACAATACACTTGTTGCTTCATATAAGCTCATTTCAAAATAACATGCACTTCTGCGCTAACTCAACAAAGTTCACGAAAGTTAGTGAAGCAAACAACTATTACTCTTGGAATCTTGGAAGTTGGAAATGTGAAAAATTAAAACACCTTGATGCTCTCATTTTAGTTTTCAATTTTGGCCTCTCTCTCTTTCAATCTCTCCATGTATTGGACTTTAATCCGCCACCTTGACATCTCGACCATAATCAATATCTTCATACAATCTAAAAATCGACTTCAAAGGCTTCACCTATGGTCTCAAAATAGAGGACTCAATTTTGATGCATATGAAAGTGGAGGTGTATTGAGCTTATAACATGGTTACCACTTCCAGGATGTGAATAAAATAAAGATTTTTAAATTATGAGTTATAATGTAAGTATTGAACTTTTGATAGATAAACAAATATTCAAATGATGAGTTGAGAAATGGGGATCCTAACTGAAATGAGGTTCGATGGTCTTGGAGTGGTTGTTGCACAGTTGCCGCTACAATACTTATTTCTTTCATATGAGCTCTTCCATCCTCGTCACCTTTTACAAATAAACAAACTTTTAAGTTTATAGGATAACATTTGTATCTGATAAACACATGTGAAAGAGGAGACAAAACTCAAGGATCAAAATTAGTTGGTGTCTAAAAATAAAAGGAGGAAGAATGATACTGCTGAGAAATAGACCTATATAATGAGTCTATTGGCGTGCGCACGTGCAAACAAACCAAACATGTCGCCGTTTTTTATCAATTGAAACAATATATATATCAACAAAATAAAACCACCATAATT